>JAQZBX010036551.1:0-24140 GCA_029593785.1 Cabassous unicinctus
ATGCCTAGTTCTGTGCTCAAAGCAGGGGACTTTATTCCCCGCTCAGCTAAAAAGGACAACATTGGACGTAGACCAATGCGGTGAATATCATACAGCCAATAAAAATGACATCGTTGAAGAATTTTTTACATGATAAAACGTTTATAAAATGACTAATGAAAAGGGAAGGATAAAATTATATATTCCAATTTAAATACATATATTATCTACCACATGCACTCAAACACAGGCAGTTATCTTTAGATTACGGGATTAGGAATGGTATAAATTTTCTTCTTTCTGCTTCCCTGTTTTCTAGCTTTTTACGGTGAACATGTACTGTTTTTATATTCAGAAATATATAATAACTTTAAAAAGTAATTTTTTAATCTGGTTGACCAAGATGGCAGCGTAAGGCACTCCAGGGTGCTATTTCCCCACAGAGGCTTTGAACAACTAGCAAAAATTGGCAGAACCATCTTCCTCAAAACTCTGGAAAACAGTTAAAGGGATGCAAGAACTAGGCAAGTGATGCATCAAGAACATGCACTTTAAAAATGGTGAGAGAAGCTCGTGGTGCCTTTGCTGGCGCCTCCTAAGCCCTCCCCTGAGTGGTGTGGAGCCAGGCTGCACTCCCACTGTGGGTCCCTGTTCTTGTTCTGGAGAGAGCAGCGTCACCCCCTTTGGGCATATTGTGGTGCCTGCATGTCAGAGTGGCAGCCTGAAAAACTGAACCAGGAAACTCTTCTCTGGCTTGCCCTTCTAGAACTTGACCTTGACCTATAGGCAGAAGGGGCCTGCTGACACCTAAAGCAGTGTAAGAAACAGTTAAGTCAAAGCAGCCTGGGGCAAAGGATTTCCTACTATAAGTCACATAATAGAGCACCTAGGATGGGGAGAAAGTCTCTTTTACAGGGAGTAGAGGGGACACTCAGATTCACACAGACTCAGGAAAGACAGAGAGAACCCTGCGCTTCCCGTTTGCCTCAGGCTGATCATCATGACAGGAGGACTAAACTATGAAGGAGAGCACCAGCCAACTCGGGGCTAGTTTGCAAAGACGGTGAAAGGAGATTTTGCTTTGGTTTGTTTTTGTTAGCTCCTGGCATTCAAAGAAAGCTGTCATATCACTAGGTGGATAAAAACTCAAACAACTGATAGCTCAGAGACTAAATCCCAGAATTAACACTTGAAAATATTAAAATGTATAGTGTGCAACTAAAGATTACAAGAGAAATAAACAGGAAAGGATGGGCCAGCCAAAGAAATGAGATAAAAATCCAGAAACGGGGAAGCGGATGTGGCTCAACCTGTCGGGCATCCGCTTACCACGTGGGAGGTCCCAGGTTCGGGTCCCGGTGTCTCCCAAAGAAGACAAGCAAACCTTGCACCCTGCTGCAACGAGAGCTAGACACCCACACCACAGGCCAGTAGATGTCACAGCCTGCAGGAAACGGATGTAGCTCAGGCCGTTGGGCATCCCCCTCCCGTGTGGGAGGTCCTGGGTTCAGTTCCTGGTGCCTCCTGGAGAAGGCGAGCAAACAATGAGCAGAAAAAGCAAACCATCTGGGGGAGGGAGGATAAATTAAAAATAAAATAAATAAAAGTGAAAAATAAATATTTTTAAAAATTCAGAAACCTTGGGCAAAGAAGACCAGATTTTGCATATAAAAGACAAAGACTTAAAAAAAAATGATCCCAAAATGCTCACGGAGATAAGGGAAAATACAAAGAAAGAAATAAAGGACATCAGGAAAACAGTAAGCGAACATACGAGAATCTCAATAAAGAGATAGAAACTTTAAAAAGGAACCAAACAGAAATGCTTGAGTTGAAGATCACAATAACTGAAATGAAAAATTCTTTAGAGAATTACAATAGCAGATTGGAGCGGTTTTAACAGATATTTACACATCGATGTTCATAGCAGCATTATTCACAATTGTCAGAAGATGGAAGCAACCCAAGTGTCCATCAACCAATGAATGGATAAACAAAATGTGGTATATACACACAATGGGATAGTCTGCTGAAAAAGGGAAAGAAGTTCTGATACATGCAACAACATGGATGAACCCTGAAGACATCAGGTTGAGTGAACTAACTAGACACAAAAGGACAAATACTGTATGATCTCACTGATATGACATAATTAGAATAAGCAATTTCATTGAGTCAGAAAGTAAAATACAGGGCAACAGAGGTCAGAGGGGGCTGGGACACTAAGGAATGGGGAGTTAATGCTTAATTGGTAAAGAGTTTCTTTCTGGGGTGATGGAAAAGTGTTGGTAATGGATGATGGTTTGGGTAGCACAACACTGTGAACATAACTAACACCACTGAATTATATATTTTAATATCGTTAAAAGGGGAAATTTTAGGTTGTATGTTATTAGAATAAAAATAGAAAAAAATTTTTTTAAGCCCAATGATAGAACTGTACAACACAGTGAACCCTAAAGTAAACTATGGACTATAATTAATAGTAGAATTATAGTAATATTCTTCCGTTAATTGTAACAAAAGTACACCCTAATGCAAGGTGTTAATAGGGAAAAAGTTCAGTGGGGCGAGGGTATGCGTGTGTGTAATTTGGGAACTCTGTAGTTTCTGCATGATTTTTCTGTAAACTTACAACTTCTCTAATTAAAAAAAAAAAGCAATTTGTACTTCATAATGAAATAAAAGTCAGGTTAAGGAACAAAATGGAAATGCTATGATTGAGGTTAGTTTGAGCTATTTAACTGAGGGGAATCAATTTCTAATAAAAATAGCTCAAACATACCCTCCTTCAAAATCTATTTCCTGACTCAAGGAAGTCAAAAGAAAATCTACGTTTTCTAAGAAGAACTGTTTACCAAATTTTAGAGGTGGAAAAAGATGGCTTGGGACTCCAAACCTGTGAGTATCTGTAGCCGAATCTGGGTTAGAGTTGTCAGTGAGGTCTGGTAGAGGACACAGATGTTGCAAACCTTCTGTACTTCTGCAGAGTCAATGCGTTTACCACCAACAGGCCTGAGAATATTCCGAACTGATGCAGACTTCTGAAACGCTCGCTTTAGGAGATCTGGCATGGAGAGAAGAAACGTGTGAGCAGAAATCCAGCCATCTGCCAAATTCCACCCCGTACAGGGAAGAGCATTGCAACAAAGCTCCTAATTTACAGCCAGAGTCAGAGAGTGGAACTGCTGTTTTGGTTCCAGTTGCCTCTTTGGGATAAATGAGAAAAACATTAATAACAGGTTTTTAGGTGAACTGTAAAGACCTCTCCACAATCTCAGAAAATTTCTCAGAACAAACCAGGCATATTCAGTTCTTACAGGGCAGTCTTTTACTGTTATCACTGAACTTCAGAACCCACAGAGTTGTAAAAGTGGAGCATCCACACAGAGCAAACAGGAGCTGTACTTCAGGTAAGCAGAGCCTCAGGCTCAGGCCTCCTCCAGCCACTCACTCTTCACTGGAAGCACATTCTGTGGGGATGCCGGCTGCACATGGGCCGTCTCCTGGTTCTCCAGCAGCTTCTTGCTCAGGATGTCACTGAAGAAGATCCGGATGAGAGGCACGCCCCACAGGAACTGCAGCTGTTTGGTGATCAAGGGCATTGACTCGTTAAGGCTAGAAGAGAGCAGGAAGAGATCATGCAAGTCAGCTCCAGCTGACTGATGGCCAGGACTAGCACTTACAGCTGCCTTAGCTCCAGGGCGCCTCTTCATCTCAGCCCAGGGTGCAATGTCTTCAAATTCATGATGCTGCCTTATCTATTTTCTACTCATTTAGCCTAGTGTTTAAATTTTTCATTTTAGTTCTTAATTAGATTCTCTAAAAATTTAGACCCCGCCTCTTGAAAAGGATCTGGGTTGACTTCAATTCCCTTTGAATTGTTTGTCTTGTTTTAATATATCTAAAATATGGCAGTCTAGGTAATCAGTAACAGTTATGTTGAAGATAGTATCAAAAGAAAAGGTCCATACTTTATTAAATGAAAAGAACAAGTTATAAAATAACATGATCTCATTTTTGCAGAAAACTATTTATCACTATTTATAGAGAGAAAAAGACTGAAAGGATGTCCACACAGGTTGTTTTTAGGTAGTAGGATTAAAGAACGATTGTTCTCTTTTGGTCTTATCTCTATTTTACACGATGAATATATGTTATTTTTGTAATAAGAAACAGAACAATAGAAGCTGGAAGGAAGGAAGAAAGAAAAGGGGGAAGCAGAGGAGAGAGAGGTAGGAGGAGAGAAAGACATTGATTTGCCTCCAGGACTCACCCATAGTCCACAGATTGGGAGAACCAGCCAAGGACTGGGTGCCAGTGGGTCAGGTTGGATTTCTTCTGTGACACGTACTTCTGACAGTAGCACAGCATCTGAGTGAGCAAACTCACGAACCCATCCGTCTCCTCCTCTAGCACTCTGGGGCTGAGGGAGCCCAAGTGTAAGAGGTTGCCTACAAAGAGAGAGGGTGGCGTGTGATGGGCCTGAGCAACCAAAAAAAAACAGGCCGTGGCCCTATCAGCCCTGCTCTCTGCCTCTGGCTCAGGCAGCCATGCCTTATGTGCAAGAAGAAACTCCACAGAGAGGCATCTGTCAAAATGGGGCCGCAGTGTGATAAAGGAATAAAAGCCCAGGCTTCAGAAACAGGTCAACCTGGCTTCAAATCTTGGCTCTGCCAGACGAGCTGCGTGACCTTCACCTCACCTTTCAAATCTCAGTTTCCTCATTTATCAGATTGGAATAATGATCTCACTGTGAGGGTTATATGAAGTAACATGGAATGTCATGCATACACAGGTATGGGATACAGTTACTTATCATTACAATTTTTTTTTCTCTTAACTTTATTTGTACATTTAATAATCGAAAATATAAACAATTAAAAAAACATTTTAATATTATATTAACATTTTAAAGTCAAAGGTCAGTGTAAATGACTTTTCAAAGAACATCTGAAAGTCCTGGGAAATCATCATTATTCAATGTTCACCAAAGTTACTTAATAACCCTTTTGTGAGGTCTTCCACAATAAACGCCTCATTAAAATTTAGGCCTTGGGAAATTTTTCTACCCAAAATACTATAATGAGAATTACAACCTCTGATGTTTTCAAGTGCTTTTAATCCATACACCTTTTCTTCATACAAAAGCCTATTTATAAAACAGGTGAAGCAGGTGCTGCTGGGCTCTAAGTCCCACCTGTTTGCTCCCACCCTTCTCTTGAGCTAAGAACTATCCAAGCAACTCACCATATTTTCATTTTTCCCTTTGGCAGCCAGGAAACTAAGAGCTGAAATTTAATGTTCTTTTACAGTCACTCAACTACCTTCTCAGGTTGGCCTATTTTCCACATGGTTTTTAAATACATGTCTATTTAACCATTAAACTGAATACTCATCTTTTATTGTAAGTACTTCCAACTGTTACTAAAAACCAACTCATGATCTCTATAAAGGGTGAAAAGCACAAAGCACAACATGGGCTTTTTCTGATGCCCAGAACACACTCGAATCCCAGTCATAGATACTCACCCATTAGACAAAGCGTATGGCAGCCTTCCAAACTTTCGCATACGTCGCGACATCGATCTTCATCTCTTAAAAATATGATGAATTTACGAAGCACGTCATGAGATTCTAAAACAGTGAGGCGCTGCAAACAATCGCAGACAGTCAAAGAGTTTCCCACTAAAACATGAAATTAATCACCTGCAGATCATTCACTAGCTCTGTCTAATGTGCTATTGATTGTTCAGTAGAGAAAAGAGAAAGGTGAGAGCCTGCTGCCTTGTGTCTACAGTGGCTACTGGTTTGCACGTAAAATAAGAAGGGTGGAAAGCAGGAGAGAAGACATTTTACTTTTAAACTTCTGAGAAGAAAAGCAGAACCAGAGCAGAGTTCATTAAAAAAATCGGGTTTTGAGAGAGTTCACAGAGCCCACTTACCTCAGGGGTCAGTGTGCTGAGATGAGCTACAAGAGCAGGAACAGACATGATGTGGGTGAGGAACGGCCGGGTGAGATTGTCTGAAAACTGTGCAGCAACCACAGGGCTAGACACAAGCAGATCACCTCAGTCAGTGTGTGTGCCTAGAACAAGAGAACAACCCTCCCGGCGCGCCTCACACCCCGGGAAATTAGGCCTCATAGGTGCCCTGGGAAAACTAAAGGCTGAAAGGGGATGGACAATAGGGTGATGGTAAGTCAATACCATGCAATACTGTGCAGCTATTTAAAATCAGGATTTTGAAGCAGTTTTCCTGGCATAAGAAAATACCCAGGCTACAACAAGTTATTAAAAAGCAGGATTAAAAAAAAAACCATATATATGGGAGAGGAGGGATGCGGTAGTGAGAGAGATGGGAGCAAAAGAGAGCTTTCTGGAGGGCTTTCTCCATCTGGTGGTGTTTCCAGTGTGTTCACTGTGTGTGTGATACCTCCCCAAATTAATACTTTTATATTCAATTAAGCAGTTTATTTTAAAAATTATTCCAGGTTGTCTACAATAAGCATGTATTACTTCCATAATCAGGAAAAGAAATAAATATTATTAAAATAAGATAATGACCCCAACCTTATACCATATACAAAAATGAATTCAAAATGGATCAGATAAGAGCTAAAAGTATAGAACTCTTAGAAGAAAATATAGGAGTAAATCTTCATGACTTTGAGTTAGGCAAAGTTTTGTTAGATGCTAAAAGCACAAGTAACAAAAGAAAATAAATTGGGCTTCATAAAATTAAAATTTTTCACATTACAAAAGGATGCTATCAAGAAAGTAGAAAGAGAACCTATAGAGTTGGGAGGAAATATTTGCAAATCATATATCTAAGGGACTTGTATCTAGAATACACAAAGACATCTTTCAACTCAGCAATAAAAAGATGAAGGTCCCAGTTTAAATGGGCAAGAGATATGAGCAATCATTCTCCAAAAAAGATACACAAATGGCCAGTAAGTTCATGAGAAGATGTTTACCATCATTAGTCATCAGAGAAATGCAAATCAAAACCACAATGAGCTACCACTTCCCCTCCATGAGGATGGCTATATCAAAAAGATAGACAACAAATGTCAGAGAGGACATGGAGAAGTTGGAACCCTCATACACTGCTGGTGGGAATGGAAAATGGTACAGCCACTTTGCAAAAACAGTTTTTGGTTTCTCAAAGAGTCAAACATAGAATAACCACATGACCCAGCAATATACCCAAGAGAAAAATGTGGTCAGACAAAAACTTGTACAGGTGTGTTCACACCAGTGTTATTCATAATAGCTAAAAAGTGGATACCCAAATGTCCATCAATTGATGAATGGATAAACAAAATATAATATATACATACTATATTTAGAATAGAATATTATTTGGCAATAAAAACAAATGAAGTACTGATATGTGCTACAACATGTTAAGTGAAAGAAGCCAAACATAAAAGGCCATGTGTTGTATGATTCCATTTATATACACTACATAGAGTAGGCAAAGCTATCTACTTTCTGTTTCTATACCTAGGAATGGAATTGCTGGGTCATGTGAGGGCAAGAAAATTTATAAGGCTGAAAGGTTCAAATATCAGTGCCTACATTAAACATTTGTCTACATGAGGCTGAGCAATCAAGCTTATTTCACTGATCTCAACTGGGCAAACTAAGAGAATCAAGTTATTTCCCACATGTTAAGAAAAGGATTTAAAACAGGACCAAACAATTCCTTAGGCAGAGGGGAAAAAAATCATGTAACTGAAGCCATATAGCCTCCAAAATAAAAAATATTTACTTTATCCAACCCATTACAGAAAATATTTGCTGACCCCTGCTCTAGACTATCATTTTCAAACTGGTGTTCCGTGAAAAATTATTTCATGGGATATAACAGACAAGTTACATCAAAAACAGGGCAGGTGTCTTCTTTACTTTTTTTCCCTCAGGGGAGAGTGCGAACGCAGTCCCCCACTACCACAAATTATGCAGTCGAGTTTCCCACATTTGGGGAAATCGCAGGGGTCAGCACATCTGGAGTGCAATGGATAAGCCTCGCCCTGGGAAAACCACCTTCGTGATCATGGTATCTCCCCTGCCAGGTAAGTATGGGCAGGTGTCTTCTATGTGCTGATATGTTTGGGCAACCATCAGGTTACACAAGTGCCAAGGGTCTTGCTGCTGCAGGACTTCTCAGAGCTTTTGGCACTAAGGTGAACTTTGGATTAGCAGGAGGGGACAGAGTGACACCCTTCTGGGGCCTCTTAATAACATATCCCCAAGTTAGTGTTCCCTCAACAGTTTAAGAATGTTCCAGACCTACTAACAAGCAGAGCTTTTTAACATTTGGCAGTTCTCAGAATTACAAGCATGATTTGTATAAAGAAATATTCAGCTTCTTATAAACTTTACGTCTCCAAACTGACTAAATGAAGGCAAATCCTCTAAGGTCCACTAATCCTAACATTTTATATCCACGCTCATAAAATTGTTTGACCTGCTATTCTCTTAAATCCTTTTACTCTGCCCTTTGCTGGGCCTCCTTCAGCTCTTAGGGCTCCTTTATTCTGTCAATTAAAAACTCAAAAAGAAAAATGATTGCTTCCTGGCCACTGGCAGAATGAAAGTAATTCATTTTGAATAGCTTCTCTCTGACCACACTGCGAAAACATTCAGGAGTAGAGACTGAAGACTGAGGAAAAGAGCGATCACAGATGCATCACTTTGGCCAAGAACACCACTGCCTGTGAATTCTGAATAAATTCTGACCAAACTGGCCAGCCACAGCTAATGCGCGTCACGGAGAAAGGACAACCAAGAGGGAGAAGCATTCAGAAGCATCCTGACCCCACAGCTATGGTTTCTTACTCACCGCAACGCTAGAGAAAAGGCTGCAGTTAAAGTGCCTTTGGACAGAGAAGGCCGGGGTCTTGCCAGGCCACGTGTTAACAGTATCTGAAAAGGACATTTTAACTAGTCAGGGAAAGATACCAACTTTAAATTTATTTGTATACAAAAACGAAGCATAAAAGTCAAATGAGATAAAAAACTGATAAAAAACTGTATTGGAATGTTTTCTAAAAAGGATGGAGGAGAAAAGTAATGGGTATGGGGTTTCATTATATCACTCTTTCTTTACTTTGAATAGTAAGTTTAAAATTTTTCTAATAAAGTTGGAAAAATTTAACAACTGATAAAAGGAATACTATCAAGACACCAGGTTATTTTGAAAGGAGTCCCGTTACTGGTGTTGAGTACATGCTCCTCTACTGAGGCAAACGGTGGCTAAGACCACTGTTGGCCACGACACCACCTCACATGGTTGTTGAGACAGAATGAAACCAAATAAAGGAACCTGCTGTCGTGGTGCCCGGCAAAAGGAAGGGCTCCATCAATGTTACTTCTAAACCTCCGGAATCTCAGAGCACTTTTTAAGCTAAGTACTTTTTAGGCTTCTGACAAGTCCCTGGAGTTACAAATTGGCACAATAAGGTACAGAGTAGACAAAAGGCTGTTCAAGGACACAGAGGGAGAAAGAGAATTCTAGACACTGACCACGAAGGAACCAGAGGAAAACAAGCCCTAGGGCTCCCTCCTGAACTTAAATTTCAAGCAGCTGGATCCCCCCCCCCACCTCCCCCAGCAGTAAAGGCCTTCCAGGCCTGCCATCCCCTCTACCTGAACTGCAAGGGACCCAGGCAAGGGCAGGGAGAAGGGAATGCTGGGCTTTACACTCTTTTGGCAAAAGGTGCTTCTGCGAGGAAGGCACCAGATATGCTGAAACCAAATCTAACAATGCAAATTCAGGTGTTGAAGAACGTGGCGGTCACATTTGAGGGGACATGGTCACAGACCTGCAGCACAGAATAGAATCCACGCTGGTTGAGATGTCCCATTATATTTGCACAAATGTGGTTCAGGGCTGGTCGAAGACTCTCACCTAAATGAAGAAACAAGTCTGAGCACAATCTCTGACCATAATGTGAACAGTTTATATGTGACAGAAAATCATGCCCCAGGCCCAAGGGTGTTAAGGAAAGGAGCACATCTCCTGCCTGCCTTTCTACTCCCCATAGGGCCACTGCTAGGGCTCAGGGAGATGTTACATATCAGAAATTCTTTCTCTCCTGGCAGGCCCGGCTCAAGCGTCACCTCTTAGGAGACGGGTCCTCTCAGTCCCCTGGCCAGAAGTAGCATCTATGGCCTCTGAGCTCCCCCAGCACCTTTTCTGTTTCCCTCTTAGGGCCTGGTCCTTTCTACTCTCTAGCTGCCTCCTCTCCCCATGGGATACAAGCTTTCCTGACAGTGCCCAGAACTTACCAGTTTTTAAATACCGCCCCCCGTCCAGGATAATGCCTAAAACAAACCCCTCTTCCCTTTGTGGGGTCTTTGCACATGGAATTTCCTCTGCTTTCAAAGTCTCCTCCCTCCTCTTCAGGCTGTGAACTCTAACTCTCCCTCCTTCTCCCAGGTTAGACAGCACTTCTCAGGAAAGCCTCCCTTACCTCACAAAATACCTCATTTCTCTGTGCCCTTCCTTCCACAGCAGAGTGACTTCTATTTACTGTCTGTCTCCCTCACCAGACTCTAAGTTCTATGTGTAAGGGCAGAGCACACAGCAGTTCAGCACCTAAAGCCACTCAAGGACAGTGGTCTTTTCTGTCTTGCTCCTAACTGTGTCCCCAGTACCTAGCAGTCTCTGGCACATAGTAGGCTATTTGTTGAATGGATGCATGAAATGAATATATGAAATATATCGGGCTAAGGGCACCTTTCAGGGGAGAAGTCCGCTTTCTAATGCAAATTTAATAGGCAAAGTAGAATCATGTGCTGCCTAATGATTTCTCCAAATCAATGAGAAGATTTCAATGAATATTATCACTTGGAAGTCGAGGTGCTGTGGGAGTCATAAAACACGAGACCAGAGGACCCATGCCTTTAAACATAAATTCAAAGAAGGGAGAAGCTACAGTGCAATCTGAAGGGACAAGCTGAGGGCCTTTCCTTTCGAATGGTCTCAGGACCTTCCCTGAGGCTTTTGGCAATGAAAGTGATTCTTAAAAATGAGAAGAGACCCCCCAAGCTCTCTACGGAAATGCCGGTTAGGAAAGATTTTGAAGCAAGTCCCACAGACCTTTACCCTGGAGAATTTTCCACGTTGAAGTGTCTGTGAAAGTGACAAGCATCGTGAGGTACAGCATGATGAGTCTGGAGTCTTGTAAGATTTCAGGCTGGAAACAATAACGACAGGAAGATTAAGACAAATGCCCTTCAATCCCTCATGGTGGAGCATCATTTTACTTTTCTAAGTGTACTCAGGCTGTAGTAAACAAGTCAGGATATATGTAGGTCTCTATTCTTTCTCTCTTGCAGAAGGACCACTTTAGCAGTTAAGTGATAGGGATTTCGGCACCCTTGTTCTGAGGAACGTGAAATACTCCTGCGGACAGAGATCTGAGAATTCCTGGAGAACAAGATGACCAGGGCTGGCATGCTTTTTAATGTATTTATGTGTAAACCCTGGAGAATCAGAGTAGAAATGTAATGGGGCACAGCAGGGACTCTGGGCTCAGGCTTCTGGTTCCACCACTTATTAACTGTTCTCATCTCAGGCAAGTTTCTCAACCTCTCTGTACCTCAGTTTCTGCATCTGTCAACAAGGACTAGTAACAGTGCTTTCTTCACAGGGTTGTTGTGAGGAATACATGGATTAATGTACATAAGGCACTAAGAATGGGACCTGGCACATAGAAAACTCTACATAAACAGTGGTTATTATAATAATTTTGATTATCGTTCATTGTTTCTCAAGAGCAGGTCAAGCAAAAGGATTAGAAAATAGGCTCAGAGACACTATAACATATATACCTGGAAGGAACCTTGGAGGCCATCTAGTTCACAGAAAACAAGAGGGGAAGTGACTCGCTCAAGGTCACGTGGGAAATCAGCAGTGGATAAATTTCAGTTCTCTCTGGAGCTTAGTGTTGTTCTCTCCTAAAGTGTGTGTCTTTACATCAACTTTTTTACTTTTTCAAAGTAGAAGAGCCTCTCCTTAAAGAAAAATCTGCTGTGTTCCACAGATACAGAAAGCAGATAGGGGGATCTGTCTGGCAGAATGGAAAGCAGGGGAAGAACCCACCCACTTGGCCCTAAGGCATTGTGATGGAACCCCAGGGCTCCAAGGCACAGGTGTGAAGAGCGTTCATGAACGCCTGAGAGATGGCTGGAAACAGACTGTTGGGGCCTCTGGAGCCATTCACTTCATCCCTCAGCTACTACCTGGGTCCTGGCCAAGTCTCTACTCCTGAAACCTCTCCCTCCCTGCGTGCAAAGTGGAAATGGCTGCTGTTTGTGTCTGCTCACACCCTTTCCTGCCTTCTCATAACACTAAGGTGGGTATGAGACCAGGCTGGGCCAGTCACAGTACTCCATCCCTCTTGCCACTGTCACTGGTTCAGGGTTGAACTCAGGATCCAATGGGGCCTCTAAGAGTCCTCCTGGATTTTCAACTGGAACTGGTAGGGGAAGCCTCCCTTTCCTCTTTGGTCAAGACAGAGTAAGGATGTGAGGCCAGAACTACCGGCTTTCAAGGTTATGGCAAGAGAGGACGCAGGGGACCCCAGAAGGGAGGAGAGATGAGTAAACGCCAAGAGGGAGAATCCTGGCAGTCCCTGGCTCTAGTCATCCCCAGCTACTGTTTCATAGAAACAAAATATTCTCTTTCTTGTTTAAGCTTGTATGTATCACTAGCTGGTTCACTGTGAGGTTTATGTACTTGTAACACAAGGCCTAACCAGTATAATAATAGACCATAAAGGACCCATTACACCAAAAGAACAGAAAGGAAGATGACAGATTCCCCTGGCATCAAAACTGTGACAAGTGGAGGTCAATGTTCAATATTTTGTACATTAAAGAGGCTCATATTGATAACTGTATCTAACTTCCAAGGGAGGGGCCAACTTATAATTCTTTTTTTGTTTTTAAAAAAAATTTTTTAAACTTGTAATTCTTTACTCGACTCTTACTCACAGATCATCAAAGGTACAACCTGTAAGGGAATCACGGGGACTCTGAAAATATACACAAAAGACCCTAAATGGGAACAATATATTTACTTTTTTTTTTTTGTTACCTTGAGCTGCTCAAGAAACTCACAACAATACCACAGAATGTCCTTAATCTGTTTAATCCATAGGAGGGTAAGATCCTTGGAAAGAGCCAGGGACACATACCACACCTACAAGCAGGAAAAAGAAATGTTATGGGCAGTTACAGGGACTGTATTACATTCTAGCTAGGTGCAAAGCCAGATGAGACAGTGGGGATGGATGAACAGCAAATGGGACTTATTTTAACCCTAAACCCAAAGGTAAAATAGCCCAGTAAAGTTTCCATCTTGAGTAAGTGGCACAAGCAGAACGGAGCTTGTTAGCGATGAGATTAAGGAATCATTTGTACTTTACAACAATGTTTTCACTCCATTACTTATTTGCATATGTGTGTGAATTAACAAAGTCATAACATTCAATAGAAACTTTCAGAGCCAAATGGACTGGCTTCTTGGGTGCCTACGGGAAATCTTCCAGCTCCCGACCCACTTACCTTGGGCTCATTCTCGGCCTCCATGCTGCTCAGGATGGAGCGGCACAGCTTCTCGAATCTCTGCAGAGAGGGAGGATGGGGGTTATAAATTCGTGGAAACTAACCAAGAAGTGGAAAAGTGCTCTGTGGGCACCAGGCCTGTGCCAAGCATTCTGCCAGGTCACTCACATACATGATTTTATACATACATACATATATATTTTTTAAGGAGATACGGGGGATTGAACCCAGGACCTCATACACAGGAAGCAGGTGCTCAACCACTTAGCTATACCCGCTCTCCTACATGATTATATTTAATTCCTTCTTACAGATGTGGAAACTGAGGATCAGAAAAGCTAAAGAAGGGTTCTCAAACTGGTGGCCATGGGCTGGATGAGCCCTACAGATGCATTTTACTTGACCTGCACTATGTTTCAGAGATTGGTATATTTCAAATAAAAAATCCAGATAGAGTTGCTTTTCAAAAAACAAAAGCAATCTGGCAAACTGGACTTCTATGCCTGCAGATCAGCAGCTCTCTCTTACATGGGTTTGTGCTCTCCAATTTGCTATTTTTTAGGTGTGATAGATATTGACTTTTGCTTCACAGACATCAGTCAATGACTATGGTGTCATTACTTTTATTCTAAAATGCAAAAGGAAGACGAGTGGAAACTGGAAAACGGGTTACACTTTGGCTATACCAATCTGGATGCACCTGGAAAAGTGGTACCTTACCATACTGAGCTGTGGTCTCCTCTTCTGTAACACAGGAGTCACTCTGAGCTCACCTCTCCTCACCAATGATTGTGTGTTCATTGCCTGTGCACACCTTCCTCCCCGGCTGGACTATGAGCTTCGTGAGGGAAGAGATCTTGCCTGCCTTGCTCCCTGCTTGGGCCCCAGTGTCTAGAAGAATAGCCTAGCACAAGGCAGGTGCCCAATATTTACTAAAGAAACAAATGTGAGGATTAGCAGTGACAAATGCCTAACCCCTGGTAAACTGTCTGACATAGAAGGCACTCCTCAGTGGTAGCTAGTCTTCCTATTACTGTCTTTATTACTATTACAGATAACTGTAATAGCTGCTTTCCTGGAATTGTATTTTCCAAGATGATTATTTCTAACCCCAAAGATACAAACTGATACATTTTATTTGTTTTGCAGGATTAAAAAATTTCAAATTAGCTGTCAACTTTTGCAATTAGGACATTGAATATAGAAATCCAGATTTCCAGCATCACCTTAAAAAATCAAGAGTATAAGTACACTACTACTGGAGCTGAGTAGTGGCTACCCCTTTGGATGGGGCATGCCAAAGACCCCATCATTCCCTTTAAGATCCTTAAACTGCAGCCTGTCAGTTACCATCTTTTACCAGACTCGTGTTATTGTTGTTTTTTGTCTCATAATTGGCTTCTTTTACTTATTTACATAACCTGCCTGGCTCCTATATGCATTTGCTTTCCCAACTCCTGCTCAAAATAGTCAATATGAAAAGAACCTTGATGATTCCCAGAAGCACTGGACATAAACCCTACAAAATGG
The DNA here is from genome assembly GCA_029593785.1 of Cabassous unicinctus. Classification (NCBI taxonomy): domain Eukaryota; kingdom Metazoa; phylum Chordata; class Mammalia; order Cingulata; family Chlamyphoridae; genus Cabassous; species Cabassous unicinctus. Next base: position 15,096 of record JAQZBX010036551.1, read on the forward strand.
GTCTCAAGAAAAAAAAGGGGGTGTGTGGGTGTAGCTCAGTGGTTTGAGCATCTGCTTCCCATGTACGAAATCCCGGGTTCAAGCCCTGGTATCTCCTTAAAAATAAATAAATAGATAGAAGAAAGAAAACAAAAGCATCTATATGATTTTTCTTACAAGTTCTCTAATAAAAAAATATATATTAAGAAAAAAAGGAAACAAAAGGGGCAGGATGTGGGGGCCACAACAGTATGTACGTCATAGAGGTGCTATAAGGACTAAGTGAATGTTTATAAAATACTTAAAAAAGACCTGGCATAGGGTAAGCACTATGCACATTTCCTATTATTATTTTACCTCATAATCTTCTTTAATTCTGAATAAGAACAGCAGTTTCCTGGCAATCTTAAAGATACAAAGTGCGCTTCTTTTACTGGACCCAGAGTCATCTGCTTTAAGTAACTCATCAATCTCTTTCCTAGGGAGGGAAGAGTGGAGGAAAAAGGGGGGGTGGGAGCATTTTAATTAGGAGCTCACAGCAGTTGCAAGGCTTTTTAAGCACTCTAAGAGAAAACTCATACACTTTCCATTAATGCGGAGCAAGGGGAAAATGCACTGAAGAGTTCCTGGCGCCTACCTGATTTCTCTCTGCAGTTGACTCCGACAGAGAAAACTCCGGACGTGGGCCTGAATCTCAATAGCCGCCCGTTCCCGCTCCTTCTGCACAAGCCTTTCTTCTCGGGCCTGGCGGGCTCTATCGATGAACCATGCTCTCGAGGTCTGAGATACAGTGAACATGTTTGCAAACCCTGCACAAGCCCTGTAAGGAAATCAGCAAGTGACTGTTGTAGATCATTCTGTGGAAAACATTCACAGAAAGGCGCTCCAGACTAGAGGGCAGGCAGAGAGCTCTCAGGACCCTCAGCAGCCTCCGAGGCACTAACAGCTCTCCTGGCCCAAGTCCCAACATCCTATCAGTTCCTTTCATGCAACTGACCAAAGGCCAGAGATGCTTTATAGTGTTAAATAACGGCATTTCCTTAAGAAAGAAAGAGCCTATCATACCAACTACATCAGGGCCAAGACTATGCCTGTTTCACTGCCTTAATGATGTTTCCATTTCCCAGTGCAGCCCCCGATACAGGTTTTGTAAAGGTTTAATCAGTGAATCAATTCCGTCCATAAAGCTTTAAACCAGGTATCTCATAAGTCAAAGGTTTCCAGATATTTGAATTTTCTGGAGCAGTCAACAATATTTGGGAAGTCAACATTGGACAATCAACTTTTATTTTGCCAAATAAAGACTTGGGGGGAAAATCAAACAATTATTTTCTGTAACCATTATTTTATTTATCCAGTCATTAAACAATTATTTATTGGTGCCTACCTTCTGGCCAATACATAAAAAGTCTTCCATTTTAAAAGTGGGGTGGGAGGAGGGCAGTGGCTATTTTAACACCAAAAAAAAGCAAAAAGTATATGCTTTCAGAATACAAGACAGTCCATTAAATTGAATACATTTGATTTTACGTGTAACTTATTCTGCAGTGATTTTTCCCCTTTCTGCCAAGGGCTATGTAGACTTTAAAGTACAACTGCTCCTGTCCACTGATAGTTGCTTTTTTGAACAGAGGCTCTAAATTATACATTTTTATCTAAATCACCAGTAACAGACTTCTCCCAAAGGGATGACTTTGGCTAGAAGCCTAGAGCATACAGCACTGGCCCATGGAGCCTCTTATGCTGCGATGACTTCTGCAGGTGCTTGGTAACTTTGTCATTCGACTCTAAGTACACAATCAGTGCAGCTCACAGAAACACCGGAATGAATTATTCAGAAGTCCAAACTTCCAGAAAACAATCCTTTTTCAGGGTATTTCACTCCAAGCAGCACCCACATGAAAATATCAAGAATAAAAAGCTCACGCTAAGCTACTCTCATATCAATGTATCAAGAAACCTCTGTGGCACATTCTCAACACTGATTCACAGCTATCAAACAATGGGGTTTTTCCAAGATGTGGGTCTTTCACCAGTAATTTTCAAAATAAGTAATTTTCAAAATGTTAACAGAGCTCTGACCACAGAAGACTCATTTACTCTTTCTGTATGGAGAGCTCACCTGAGGATCTGCCTGTGCTGCAGAAATGCCAGGTAAACATTAGTGATCTGGCATAGGACTCACAGCTGAGGGCAGCTTCTCACTTCACAGGGGCTTGTCTTCTCTGGCAAAAGAAGCACAAGTAAAATTCCACGTTTAGGGCTAAATTTTACAGGTGTGGCACCATACATCTTCCTCACTGAGTAAAGGTAATAAACGCAGTGCCTGCTTTCAAAACAACCCTTGTGTCCTTTTTAGTTAACAACTCGTCTAAATGTTAAGACTGTATCCCCAGAGTCCTCACAGGTTAAAGGGAATCAGTTGAAAATAATCCCAAATAAAGTGGCTTCCTTTGCAAAATTAGAACGAAAGCTTTACATTCTTTGTGATGGTAAGCAAGAATAACACTTAGAGGCAGCAGAATTTTTAATAAAAAGCTATTCAAAATTATGTATGACATTTTTAATAATATGGGAAAATGTTTATGTCTTAGAACTGAAAAAAAATTAAAAAAAAAAAAGAAAAAAAAGGACTGGTTATGAATCAATGATCTTACATAAATGAAGAGAAAAACGCATGTGCATACATGGGCCAGGATGAAATACATCAACATGTTAAGAGTGGTTGCTTGGGAGTAGTAGAATTGTGGGACATTTTATATGCTCTTTTTACTGGTCTCTATTTTCTAAATTGCCTACGGAAAGGACATGGTGAGGCAGTGTGGCACAGTGGTAGGCACACTGGCTTTGGAGTCATACAGAGATGGAGTTAGTCCCTAGCTCTGCCAAGTATGGGGAGATGTCTTAGAGCCTTCCTGTCTTCTGTTAATTGCAGATAATAGAACTTGGCTCAGCGGCCGATCATGAAGATTAAATGAAATGATGTACATCAAGTGCCTATCGAGGTAGCTGACAGAGGGGACAGTAAATAAGTCTGATATATTATTCTTATAGACACAGTTTTGGGTTATTCTTAAAACTCTTCAGCAGAGGCTCCCATCTACACAGACACTCAGGATCTTTTTGGTATGAAATAATGCTGGAACCCTCAACATTCTTCATCATTTAATTTTTTTCTAATCCTGAGTACACTAAGATTCACCAGCCCTGCACTTGGGCTCATGAACCCCTAGCCGTGATATTTAGACTGGGTATAAAGCTTCAAGCTCTTGAGAGTTGCCAAAGGACAGGGCCCAAGTCAGGAGCACAATGGTGTGCTCTTTCCTTACATGCAGACAGTTCCCTCATGGTGGGGGTAGCGGCAGGGGAAGAGGGAGACTCTCCTCAATGGAAAAACAGGAGGTGGTATGCAAATTGTGACTAAGTACCTTTAAGATTATCTTCAAAATTTTCACTTCTCCCAGGGGGCCTCCCAGACTAAGCTCCCTTCCTTGAAATTATTAAACCCTCAGCAATACTATATGTTGGCTTCTGTTTATACTTTATTATAATCTATACTTTGCCGTTTTTCTAAAACTTTTTTTTTTTTTATTCATCTCCTCTAGCTGCATAGCATCCCCTACACTTCAATCAAATAAAACACACAACCAAGTATCTATTAAGCACTTACTCTGCTAAATGCTGTGGGGAATAACTGAAAAGACTGCCTGTAGTGGAAAGGGCCTTGGATCAGAAAAAGGAACCCTTGGTTCTCTTTAGTCCTGAGTTTACCTCTTATTTTACCATGTTTCTTATCCTTTCTAGGCCTCAGTTTCCTTATCTGTAAATGGAGGATAATATTACCTACCTCTTAGGGTTGCTAAAAAGTGAAATATTTATCCTTCTCATACCTCAATTTAGTTATTACAGCACTGTGATTAGGATAAAGTGAAAATAATAAGGGGAATCTGAAAGTATACAGCACACGCGTGAGCTTTATTTATTGTATTGTAATGTCTTCAAGAAGCTTAAGGAAATCCAGTTGAGAAAACAAGAATCATAAAGATGGAAAGATCAGAAAACAAGAGGTTGGCGGTAGCCAAGATAATTTGGAAAGCAAGAGAAAACTAAGCTGAGTACCCACTATGTGTCAAGACCTTTCTGAATGATCTCATCTAATAAGAATGGCAGCCCTGTAAGAAGCTCATTTATTACCTCCCAGAATCCAAGTTAAACCATTGGTAGAGCCAAGATTTTTATACCTATCTTTGAGGACAGGATTCAGATTCCTCTCTACTTTTTTCATATTCCCATGAGACCTGCCCCAAATCATACTTTTTTGGGTCCAAATGATTGTGGATACACAGAAATGAAGCCAATCTCATGGAGAACTACAAAAGAGCTTAACAGTCCAGAAAGTATTGTCCAAAGGTAAAATGCCATAAATACTAACTGCTGACTAAAGCCAAGAAGAGTCTCCTTATATGGTGCAAACAGCGGGGCAGCCAGATTTGTTAAGGGCCAACCATGAACCAGACACTGCACAGATATTTAGCCAACCCTGTCTTTTCAAAAGCTATCATGTCTCAATTTTTAAATAGGAAACAGGGCTTAGACAGACTATTATTAATAATAGCTATCATTTAATGAAGGCTACAGCCTATCTAGGTGGGTGCAATTATCAATTATACTTTCTAATGGGAAAAAAAGAGATACAGAGAGAGGACATGACTTGCTGGGCCCTTGTATTTGAACCCACTTCTGACTCCAAAGCAATTACTTATTTGTAAATGAAACAGACAAGATCCAACTAACAGAACAGCAAAACAGCAAGGCTGCCCGTGGGATCAAATTGGAGTCAAATTACGACCAAGTCCAGAATTTTCTTTATTGATGTCATTAAAAAACAGCTGCCTTTATTGAGCACTGTGTGTCTGGCAGGGCACTAAAGCGTATTATACAATAACCCTGTGAGAAAAGGCTAGTATCTCATTTCACAGAGGCGGAAACTGAGGCTCAGAGAGGTGAGGGAACTCGCCTAAGGTCACACAGCGAGTGAATAAAATTCGAGCTCCGGTTTGGATGGCTCCTGAGGCCCGGAGTCTTTCCTTGACATCAACAACCTCAATAGCAAATCCTTCGCTCGGCATTAGTTCGTTTATAAAGGCCTATCACCCGGGAGATGAAAAGAGGTGGAAAGGGCCGCGGAGAGACTCCCTGGAACCCTAAAGCCACCCTCCAGCACCTGCCCTTCCTACACGGGAGGCGGGGACCGGGTCCCCGGGCCACCTCTCAAAGTCTCCTGCTCCGCTCTCCGGCGCACGCCGACTCTGTTCCCACTCGCTACCCGCCAGCCGTAGACCTTTACCGGCTCGGAGCCCCCGCGCTCGGGGTCGGAGCTGCCGCTGATGTCGCCTCAGCCTGATCCCCCCGAGTTCTGCCAGGCCCGGGGCAGCGGCCGAAACTCGGCCGCCATCTTGCCCCGGGGTGTTCGCGCTGAGAGTTCCGCCTAGACACAAGTATCCAGTTCCGGGAGACGACAGTTCCGCATAGCCTTTGCGCCCGGGAAGGAAAATTCCCCCGGAGCCTCACTTATTCTCTGGAAACTGAAAGAGTGGAGCATTAAGAGCTGGATAAATGCCTGGCCCATGCGAGAGGAGTGGAATCCATTCTGGCCGGGGAGAGGAAAGGACGGCACACATGCTAGGGGAACAACGGATGCTTTAAGATGGTGCCCTTAGCGGGGCGGAAGTAGGGTGTGGGTAGCGGAAGGATCCGTCCCAGCCCCGCCTCCGCCCCGGCTTGCCCGAGCTGGGTGTTTCCTTCCTCTCTCAGTCCGGGCTTGGAGACTCCCGCGTCCTCCGACTTTTCATGGTGAGGAAGACACTGCCCACGGCTGGGACCCTGGGCGGCTCGGGGAGCCGGGGCAGCGGCGGAACAGAGAGGAGAGGGTCCGGGAGGAGGAGGCGCGATGAGGGGTGGTCGTGGTGGGAAAAAGGCGGTTGGGGAATTGGATGGGGGCGAGGCCGGGGTTGGGGGAAGGCTTTGGGTGGAGAATTGGAGGGTCCCTGCCTGTTGGGGATCCGGAAAAGGGCATGTGGATTTGGGCAGTACATATGTGTGTGGTGAGGGTGGGGGTCTCTGAGTCTTGAGTGCTTGTTGGAGGTGGGAGTTGGTGTTGTGAGGAGAACAAAGAGATGTCATTGAAGACAGACGCTTGGGAGAGTGAAATGAGGATTTGGGAGGTTATGAAGGAGAATGGACTTGTTACGAGAGGGTGAAGTGGGATTCCTTGGGACGGAGTGTTTGGGGTTTTTCGCGGTTGTAGTGGGAGTCTGGTTTTGGGGTAAGTGGGGATTGGAATTCCCAGGTGAGGCTGAACACACGGGTGAGTGGATCGAGGAAGAGCTAGAGAGAATGGGAAGGTGGGTGTGCATTCAGTGTTTGGACTTCCAGGGATTGAGGCCAGGAGCCTGAGGTCATAGTTCTTCTGCCACGAAGTCGGTCGCCTTAGCTGGGTCCCGGGTATCTAGTCACTTCCGTTGAGGCCCGATGTGGCCACACCTAAGGAGCAGAGGAAGTCTCACATGCTGTCTCTCAGCTGTGGGAAGGTTTGCTTGGGACCTTTCAAGGGTCTGTTCCTTGAATAGCTTGTCTTTGAGTGGGGACAAGCAAAGGCGAGCACAGATCCTCTTTTTACTTGTTTGCTGGGTGCCTCTTCCTGGGGAAAGTGTAGTCTTTAGGGAAGTTCAGTCCCCAGGACATTGCAGAAAAAGAAATGAGTCAACCTGTATCTGACTTTGGTCTGCTCCATTTTGTGCAAAGTAAGGACCACCAAAGGGGAAGGAGAAGGTATCATAAACCAGTGGTGGTTCTCAAAGTGTGGTCTCCAGACCAGCAGCATCAGCGTCACTTGGCAACTTGTTAGAAATGCAGATTGTCAGGCCCCACCCCAGACTGCTGTATCAGACACTCAGGTGAGGCCCAGCAATTTGTTTTAACAAGGCTTACAGGTGATTAATTATTTCTTGATTTGAGCTATGTAGTGAAAGGAGCATGAGATATGGAGTCAGAAGGTCATTCTGATACTAATGTGAAAAGTTGGATTGATGGTTAATATCTTTAACACAACACCGTTGTGAGAAATAGGCCAATAGTTGGTATGCTGCACACAGGAAGAGAATGTCGTTCAGCAGAACACTTGGAAATAGGAATGGCTGACTTATAAACAGGTTTTGGATGCAAAAAAATACTGTGGTTATGCACCTGATATTAGTTTGGTTAAAATGGAACAGCAGAATTTTCTGACTTGTAGAAATGCTGACACTTTGGGAAAGCTTTATGATTAGTCTCAAGACAGTGTTTCTTAAACTTCCCTTCTTTAAGAATTAGCCTAGCTTTTTTTTTTTTTTTTTAAACCACACATCTCCGGTGATTCTTAAATTAAGCTGGTTAAAGAAACACCTTTAGCTGAGTGATGCCAGCCCTGGCTGAGTGATAGAATCACCTGAAGAGCTTTTTAAATGCTCATTACTGGGCTTCCCTCTCCCCATTTTGATTCAGTTGGTCCTGGATGAAGTCAAGGCATCAGTATTTTTAAAAGCACCCAGGTGCTTCTAATGTACAACCAGGGCTGAGAACTGATCATAAGAAAAACTTGAAGGGAAACCCTACTAAGGACCATGTGCCAAGTACTTTAATGTTCACTCCCTGAGAATTATTATAAAGATTATGGCTTTACTACTCCCAATGTACAAGTTAGGACATTGGGAGTATTAAAGGTTAAATCATTCAGGTTAAATCACTTGTCTGAACATCACACAGGAATCACTCAGGTTAAATCACTTGTTGGAACATTACACAGGAATCACTCAGGTTAAATCACTTGTCTGAACATCACACAGGAAGTGGTGAAACTGGGATTGTGGTACAGGTTTGCCGAACTCTGCATTTAGTGTTTCCTACACACACACACACACACATACCTTTGGCTCTCCAAGGGAGACAGTTAGACAAGATATTGTGTAGAAAACATCTAAGGGCCAAAGATTTGGAGTCTTCATTTCTATTGTACTTGCCTGGGTCTCCTTTGAAGTCCACTATTTTCCTCTGTTCAGCTGGTTATTTAAATGTGGATACAGTTGCGCTCTGCCTGTGGCTCTCAGGCTGTGAAGTGGGGGCTTTTGTTTATGTGCTTTGGTTTGTTTTTATGTGTGGGTTCTCTAGGGAAACAGAATCAACAGGAGATATCTGTCAATATGAGATTTTATAAGAGTCTCTCACGTGACCATGGGGATGCACAAGTCCAGGTTCTGCAGGCAGGCTGCAAACCAGGGCTCTGATGAAAGTCCAATGAAGGTCCTTGAGTTTCCAGAGAAGTTGGCTGTCCAAAGACAAGCTGGGAAATTGTCTCTGAATGCTGAAATTGCTTCCCCTTTTAAGGCATTCAACTGATTGGATAAAGCGTCACTCATTGCTGATGGCAGTCTCCCTGATTGATATAGATGTAATCAGCTATCTATGCAGTAAACTCCCTGGTGACTAAAGCCCATAAATGTCCTTATATTACAGTTAGCCCAGGGCTTGCTTGACCAAACAACTGGGTACAATTACCTGGCCGAGCTGACACATTAGCCTAACCATCATAGTTAAGAATTCATTGGGTTGATATAACAAGAGATTGGGGACCATGAAATTACATAGCCTAAGTAAGGGGTAAAGAAAATTTTAGAGGGAGTGTATATGGCTCAAGTGGTTGAGTGCTTGCTTCCCATATGGGAGGTCCTGGGTTTGGTTCCCCATGCTTCCTAAAAAAAAAAAAACAAAAAACAGGGGAGCCGATGTGGCTCAGTGTTTGAGCGCTGGCTTCCCACATATGAGGTCCCGGGTTCAGTCCCCGGCCTGGTACCTCAAAAAAAAACAAACAAACAAACAAAACTTTTAGAACAGTGGTTTGCAATCTTGGCTGTATGTTAGAATCACCTGGAGAGTTTATAAAAAAAAATAAAAAACAAAACTTGGTTGCCCAGGTCAGATTCAACAGACCAATGACATCAAAATTTCCACGGGTTAGGACCCAGGCATCAG
>JAQZBX010036552.1:0-24129 GCA_029593785.1 Cabassous unicinctus
CCCTCTGTTGTAGCTTCTTTTTTCCATTTTTTTTTTTTTGCCTTTGTGACAAACTCACTCTCATTTAATTGTTTAATTTCACACCCATTTCATTGTTTGGTGGCAAGAATAGATGAATGTTTTAAATGTCATTATAATCAAAATTATATTTGGCTTCATTACCTTTGTATTTTTCTTGTCTCGTGTACACAAATCACTTAATATTATAATAAAATAAGGTACAGATTTGCACATCTAGATGTGGTAATGTAAGTAGTATTGTGCCATATTAGCCTCTGAACCTTCATATTATTTGCATAATTTGTAATGAATAAAATATAGAAGACTTGTTTTCAGGCAGTGGATTTGAGGCAGAGTACACATACTATGAATCCTGAATAAAATGATAGAAAAATATCTTGCAAGTTTTTGGACCAGAAGGCAATGGTAAAATTGTTGCTCTATTTTGATGATTTCAAAAAGGAGGCAAGATTTCCAGTAATTATAGTTCCATCTTCCTCCAAAATTCAGAGTGAATGATATCAATATGATAGAAAAAAATTAAAAGCAGATATCACAAAATGGATGGAAGGATTTCCAAATTATTCAAAGTTGCACTGTGTAAGTATGTGTAAGTTTGACAGAAAAACAGTAAAATCAAACAAAACCTTAACTATAACCTACACCTGTATAATACAAAAATTAATAGCAATAGATAAAAACCAAAGAATAACAAAATAAATATGATTATTAGTAGAATTATATGATCTTCATACTTTATGTGAATGCTTTCTTATTTCCCAATAACATTTTTCTATCAATATATCACTATGCCTATGTCTAAATCTATATTCTAATATCAATTACATAATCATTCAATGCATATATCCCTTTAATCTGGAAAAGTCTTTGTGTTTTTATGCTCTTCATTTTGAATTATATATCATTTATTTTGTAGAATATCCACCAATTAGAATGGTGAATGGAAAGAGTGGTTTAAGGCAAAAGAAGACAGAGAATTGGAGTAAACTAGATGGAAGGGTTTCCCGGCTGAAGATGTGATCTTCAGTTACAGAATGTAACCAGCCTCAGGAACATCCACAGAAAGAGAACTGAGAATAAACACCTCTGAAAACAGTTTTCTTTCTCTGTCTGATTTCCTGAAAGCCCCCCTCTTGTCCAAATCTAACTAGGAGCCAAGAACAGTAAGATCACTTTCTGAACACATGGATTCATATGTAATACAGTTTTAAGGAAAATGTTAGTCATTAACAATAAAAAACAACTTTCCTCCTCATTTTCCTTCGTTTCCTCTTCATTCTCCATAATCATTAACATTGTGTATCTTGTATTTCATGTATTTGTATTTGTATGCACATGATATGTCTCCAAGAAATTTCATTTCCTCCTCTCTAATTTTGAGAATTAGAGTGCAGTTTCTTTTCTCCAGGATTCCATTCTTCTCTTTCTTTTCTATTTTTAGCAGTGCCTTCTCTCCTGCTGCTGTCTTTTCCAAAGATCCCATCCTCCATGTTTCCGAGTTCCAAATAATTAGTCTGCAGCATTGTTTGGGCAACACCCAGCTAAGAACCCTGAGGTGGAGGAGTAGAAAAAATACGTGTGAGGCCAGTTGCTAGGAACTGCCTCTTGGCCGTTTTTCCTGGGTCAGCAATGGCAGGATGACCGTGATTCTAGCATTTCAGGCTACAGCAGCAGGAGCTCTTTTGGAATCCAGGGCCAAAAGCTCAATTTCATGTTACTTCAAAAGTTTATCCATTGCAAAAAGCTGAGAAGTGTCTAATGACTGGTGACTTTTGGTAATGTTGGCTCTTCATTGAGATGAAAATACTTTCTCATTCTATTCTCATTTCTTCCTCTGCTCCTGGATTCCATTGATTTGAGGATCACTGGTTGGAAATACTATGGTTTTCCTAGTGATCTTGTTACGTGCAGTAACGTATACCAATGAGATGTGTGCAGTTCCCAAAGAGGAATTTATTTTTAGTCAGAAGGAAAGAATGCCTTAATGGAAATTGCATGATAAAAGAAAAATTTATTTCATTCCTAGGGATTATTATGTCTGAGTGTTCAACCTGGAATATAATAATTAGAAATTTGTTGTAATTTATTTCCATTATATCTGACTAATTATTTTCTTTTATAAGTATTTGTGCCATGCTATCTCTTCCTTATCATTGATTATATTAAATCTAACCAAATTTCACACACTTTTAATATTTACATTTTTTATCAATCTTAAATCCATTTCAGTTTATAATTTTATATGAAAGACCTTTGCAACAGGTTTAAAAAGCCATTCATTTTTCACTTTGTCCACATGAAGTGGTATATGATCATATATCAATAGAATGGACAGTTAAACAAATTTTTTTTTCAAGGACAGCCAGAAAAACACCTATGCATGGCAGCATCAACAAAGGGATTGAGAGGTAAATAACTTCTTCTGGTTTATCTGGATTTTCTTTCTTTATTATAATTATTATAGAGATATTGAAAGGGTTTAATAATGATTGAAGAGAGGAATGCACACCTCTGTGAATATACCAATCACCAGGGAACATTCACTTTGGATAAATAGGATATTGGTTTAATATTTATCAATAAAACCAATTTGTTTTAAAAAATATTGGGGATGTCAGAAAATGTACACACAAGGTGAGTCATGATTCATAGTTATTAGTTGTGTTTGAAAGATGACCTGGCCAAGTTTTAAAATATGATTCACAATTCAACTTTCTTCTGGAGATGTGTGCATGGGTAGCCTGTAAGGTGTTATGCCCCTTTATTTTGTAGAGTTGTGTGTTTTGCTCTTCACTTCAAGTTTATGTATGGTCATGTATGAATGATATACATAACTGAAAAATAGATTAAGTGAAAAAGGGTGGTGAGAGTCAAACAGGAAATTTTGGAATTACCTATTTCTATAATGTGGTGTTCATTTTGTTTTTCTTCAATGTTGGAGACTATAATCACGTGTGCATAGAATGGAGGGCAGTACCTTCTGCTTGAGAATTAGGTCCTTGACTTTTATGAACCATTCCTCTCCCTCATGATATCTGGTGAATAGATGACTCCCTCTTTGTTAACTAGTGGACATTACCAGTGTCTTTTTCTCTCCTGTGTGGGCAGAAACTTTCCAAAGCCAGAGGAGAAATTTTGAATTTCTGACCTGTTTGTACTCTGAGCTCCTGCATTTTGTTTGTGTATCTGTGGATTTTGGGTTCTTGGTAAGATTGAGTATGATTTTATTTCCAATTCTTTCTAAAATATTACAATATGGCATAAAAGTCCTTAGATGTATATGGATACCTGCATCACAATCCCTCTACACTCAAGAAAAACCCAAAGATATCCAGAAAATCAGGAATGGTTTTCTTGAAACAAAATTTGGAGACTTCTCACTATTCCATAACAATTGTGAAGTCATGTAAAAAGATTTCCTCTGAATTATTGATTTAAAATTGGGATTACTTAAAAATGGAGGAATCACTGCAAAGGATGTATTGTCCACCCAGTTTTGTTCTCTAAGTAAAAGTAGTATAATATTATTTTATTAATTATTAGGAAGAAAACCTGTTCCAAAAATTTATTTGAAAAATATTCCACACTACACGATGGTGGAATATTTCTTACAGATCATAATAAAATATCATGACATTGTTCCCCCCAGCCACAGACCATTCTATATGTTTAAAACACATTTTCCATAACCTGTCTTCAACATGTGTGGATAGTTGTGCATATATGGTGTGTCTGTTTTGAAGACTCTCATGGTTTAATTTTTTCCACATAGTCCTGAGTTGACTAGTGGATTTTTTCCCTTTCACTTATAGTTTTGTACCAGGAGTGCACTGCACTGCAGAAGAGCATTAGAGCTTAGTTTCTTTTCTCCAGGATTCCATTCTTTTCTCTCTCTTTCTTGTCCAGTATTAGCATTGCCTTCTCTGGAGCTGCTGTCTTTTCCAAAGAGCTCATCCTCCATGCCCCAGAGCCAAAAATAATTGTTCTGTGGAATTGTTTGGGCAACATCCACCGATGATCCCTGCGGTGGAGGAGGGGAAAGAATACAGGCCAGGCTAGTGGACAGGAACCCATGTGTGGCCATTTTCCTGGGCTGACAATGGCAAGGATGAGCATGATTTCATCCTGCCAGCCTCCACCGCTGGGAGCCATTTTGGAACCCAGGGCCAAAAGTTCAATATCATGTTCCTTGAAAAGGTTATCCATTACACTAATCTGGGATGTATCTGGTGTCTGGTGGCTTTTGCTAATGTTGGCTCTTCATTGAGATGACAATATTACCCATTCTATTCTCATTTTTTCCTCTACCCTTGGCTTGCTTTGCTTAGAGGATCCCTGGTTGAAAATACTCTGGTTTTCATAGTGGTCTTGTTTTCTTAGGTAGCTTATGCCAATGAGATGTGTGCAAATCCCAAAGATGAAATGTTTTTTACTCAGAAGGTGTGAGTGTATCAATAAAAATTGAATAAATAAAGGAAAAATTTATTTCATACTTAGAGATTATTTTGTCTGAGAGTTTGAGCTGGAATATAATTAAGATTTTGTTATCCTTTATTTCCATTATATTAGATGATTTATTTTTCTTTATAAATCTTTTTGTCATGCTATCTCTTTCTTATCATGGATTTTATTAAATCTTACCAAATCTTACACTCCCCTTTAAAATTTACCTGTCTTTCATGCTAAAATCCATTTTATATTATGATTGTACAATAAAGATCATTTCAGCACCTTCAAAAAAGCTATTCATTATTCACTTTGTCCACATGATGTCATCTGTGAATATATATCAATAAAACTTCTTGATGAACAAAGAAATATATGTTCAAGGGTCGCCATAATAACACCTATGCACAGCGCTGGAAACAAAGGGATTGAGATTTGAATAATTTCTCCTTTGTCTGATGTTTCTTTATTATTACTAATATAGCAATATTGAAAATGTTGAATAATGATTGTAGAGATGAATGCACACCTCTGTGAATATACCAGAGGTTGTACACTTTTGATAAAGAGGATATTGTTTAAATACATATCCATAAAAAAGATTTTCTTTTTAAATATAGGGAGGATTCCAGGAAATGCACACCAAAATGAGCCATGGATGACAGTTATTAGTCATGTCTGAATGATGCTTTTGCTGAGATTTTGAAAATGAATCACAATCCAAGGTCTGATGGAGATGTGATATATGGGACCCCTGCATGATGGGTATGCCACTTTAATTCATAAGTGTCCAAGTTTTGCTCTAAAATTCATGTTTATATATGTTCATGTATGAGTGCTATCCATCACTAAAAGATATACTAAGAAAAAGAGAGTGGTAAGAGACAAATGAGGTTTTTTATTTACCTGTTTCTCTAAACTTGTACTCCTTTATTTCTCTTCATTGGTGGAGTCTATGATCATGTGTGCAAAGGGATGGACGGTGGTACACTCTGACTGATGGATTAGGTCCTTGAATTTTATGAACCATCCTCCTTCCCCCTGATATCATGTGAAAAGTTGAGTTGCTCTTTGCCAACTTATTCAACCTACAAGTGGCTTTGTTCTCCTGTGTATGGGTAACAGCTTTCACAAGCCATAAGATAAATTCTGAGGTTGGTGGCTGTTTGTGCCTTGAGTTCCTTAGCTTTTTGTTTGTGTCTCTGTGGTTTCTGCTTTCTTTGTAGGAATAAGTTTGATTTTATATCAAATACTTTCTAAAAAATTGGAATATGGCATAAGAGTAGTTATTTATATATGGACACCGGCATAACACTCTCTCTTCACTCAAGAACAACTCAAAGATATTGAGAAAATCAGAAATGGTTTCCTTGAAACAAAACCTGGATCCTTCTAATCATTCTGTAAAGATTCCTGAAGTCCAGTAAAAAGATCTCCTTTGAATTATCAGTTTAATATGGGGATTAAGAAAAATGGAAGAATCAGTGAGAAGCATTTTTGTCTTCCCATTATTGTTCTCCAAGTTAGAGTAACTTAATATTATTTCATTAACTATTAAAAAGAGATCTTCATCCAAAAATTTATGTACCAAACACATTCTGCACAAACTCATATCATTGAAGCCTGTTGTTTTTAAAAAGTTTACTTTTAAAAAGGATTTTAATTTCCAAATAGCATTGACTGGATATGTGGAAAATTTCTTTCTCTCTTAGGTAAAGATTTATTTGAAGTCAATAATAGATATTGAACCCTCCTTTTAAGATTTGTATGTTACCAAGTACTTTAAATATGGTTTTGTTATTTTAAATACACCAGATATATATATGAGAGAATATCGTCCCAATCTGAGTTATAAATAGAGTCCATTTCTTCCATTTTGTGTTTTTGCATCCAACCCAGCACGTTCTTATTTTTGTAAATATATTTTTCTTAACAGAATCTGTGAACTAACAAAACATTTATGTATTTGGTCAGAATTTTGATATCACTTTCCTCCATCATCACACCACACCATGATGCAATATTTCTTACAGATCATGATAAAATATCTGAAAATTGTTATCACGAGCCATGGTCCATACAATATGTTTGAAACACATTTTCCATACCCTGCATTCAACATGTCTCAATCTTTGTGTGTATATGGTGTGCCTGTTTTGAAACCCTTATGTTTTAATTTTTCCACATAATCCTGAGTTTGGTAGATTTTTCATTTTACATCTATTTTTGAACCAGCACCACAAGGCACTGCAAAAGAGATTTAGAACTTAGTTACTGTACTCTAGGATTCCATTCTTTTCTCTCCCTTTCTTGTGTATTTTTAGCAGTGCCTTCTCTCTAGATGCTGTCTTTCAAAAGAGCCCATTTTCCATGCCCCTGAGCTCCAGGTAATCAGTCTGTGGAATTGTTTGTGCAACACCCATGGATGATCCCTGCAGTGGAGGAGGGGAAAGAAGAAAGACCAGGTTAGTGGCTAGGAACCCCCACGTGACCATTTTTCCTGGCCTAGATATGGTGAGGATGAGCATGATTCTATCCTGCCAGCCTCCACCACTGGGAGCTATTTTGGAACCCAGGGCCAAAAGTTCAATGTCATGTTCCTTGAAAATGTTATCCATTTCGTTAAGCTGGGATGTATCTGGTGGCTTGTGACTTTTGATAATGTTGGCTCTTCATTTATATGACAGTATTTTCCCATTCTATTCTCATTTCATCCTCTACCATTGGCTTCCTTTGCATTGAGGATCACTGGTTGGAAATAATGTGGATTTCCTAGTGATCTCATAATCTGTGGTAATTTATGCCAATGAGATGTGTGCAAATCTCAAAGATGAAATATTTTTACTCAGCAAGTGTGAGCATCTTCTTGGAAATTGCATACATAAAACAAAAATTTATTTCATACTTAGAGGTTATTATGTCTGAGATGTCAAGCTGGAATATAAAAAGTAGAATTTTGTTTTATTTATTTCTATTATATTAGAATAATTATTTTCCTTTATAAATCTTTGTGCCATACTATCTCTTATCATGGATTACATTAAATCTTACCAAATCTTTTACTCCCTTTTAAAATTTACCTTCCTTTCATGCTAATATCCATTTTAATTTACAGTTTTACAATAAAGATCTTTTTAACAGCTTCAAAAAAGCTATTCATTATTCAGTTTGTCCACATGTTGTGGTATGTGAATATATATCAAAAAAACTGCTCAAAAACTAATAAATATTTGTGCAAGGAGAGCCAGAATAGCTATGCACAGCCATGGAAACAAAGGAATTGACATGTGAATAATTTCTACTTTGTCTGCTGTTTCTTTCTTTATGATTACTAATATAACAATATTGAAAATGTTGAGTAATGATTGTAGAGATGAATGCACACCTCTGAGAAGATAGTAAACACCTGGCATTGTACACTTTCAATAAATAGGATATTGGTTAGATGCATATCCAAGAAACACATTTAAAAATATATATATAGGGAGGATTCCATAAAATGCACACCAAAGTGAGCCATGGATTGCAATTCTTAGTCATGTTTGAATGATTCTCTTGCTGAGTTTCTGAAAATGAATCACAATTCAAGGTCTGCATGGAGTTGTGATATATGGGACCCCTGCATGGTGTTATGCTGCTTTAATTTCTAAGTTTGCAAGTTTTCTCTGCCCTTCATGTTTATGTTCATGTAAGAATGTTATCCATCACTAAAAAATATACTAAGAGAAATAGGGTGGTGAGAATAAAATGAAGATTTTGGATTTACCTATTTCTCTAAACTGGTCCTCTTTCTCCCCCCTTCATTGTTGGAGACTATGATCACATGTTCATAGGGGTGGGGTGTGGTACACTCTTCCTGATGGATTAGATCCTTGACTTTTATGAAACATCCCCCTCCCCCCTGATATCTTGTGAAAAGTCGAGTTGCTCTTTGTCAACTTATTCAAACTACAAGTGGCTTTTCTCTCTTCAGTAGGGGTGGCAGCTTTCACAAGCCATGGGAGAAATTTTGAGGTGCAGGGCCTTTCATACTCTGAGTTCCTTAGCTTTTTCTTTGTGTCTCTGTGGTTTCCACTTTCTGCCAAAGAATAAGTTTTATTTCAAATATTTTCTAAAAAATTAGAATATCGTGTAAGAGCAGTTATGGAAACCTGCATCACAATCTCTGTGCACTTGAGAACAACTCAAAGGTATCAAGAAAATCAGAAATGGTTTCCTTGAAATGAAACCTGGAACCTTCTATCCATTCTGTAAAGATTCCTGAAGTCATGTAAAAAGATCTCCTCTGAATTATCCATTTAAAATGGGGATTATTAAAAATTGGAGGAATCACTGAGCTGAATTTCTTGTCTTCCCATTATTATTCTCCAAGTGAGAATAGTTTAATATTATTAACTATTAAGAAGAAAATCTAGTCCTAAATTTTACGTACCAAATGCATTCTGCATGAACTCATATCATTGAAGCCTCTTGTTTTTAAAGAGTTAACTTTTAGAAAGGGCTTTCATTTCCAAATAGCATTGACTGGATATGTGGAAAAATTCTCTTAGGTAAAGATTTATTTGAAGATGATAATAGATATTTAACACTTCTTTTAAGATTTGCATTTTACTGAGTACTTTAAAAATGGTTTTTTAATTTTAAATATACCAAATATGTATATGAGAGTATATCGTCCCAATCTGAGTTATAACTAGAGTCCAATTCTTCCATTTCATTTTTTGCCTCCCACTGGTCACATGCTTATTTTTATAAATATGGTTGTTTTTTAAACACAATCTGTGAACTAACATTTTTGCACTTGGTCAGAGTTATCATACCACTCTCCTCCATCATCACACCACACTGTTACTGGATTTAATCTAGGTTCTTGACTTATGCTGCAGAAATGAATTTCAAAGCACAAGCGTGTTAGGCCAGTAATTTATTAGGGTATGGAGGGAAGAGAAGTGGGAGAAAATAACAGATCACTGGTCACCAGTAGAGTTAGGGGCTGAAGAATGATAGAGGGCTTATTTATAACTAATTTCCCATTATAGATTATAAATGTCAAGCTTTTACTTGCATGTTGAGCCATGCAGGAGGGACATGGTGGGAGCAGGGTGCAGTAGCCACAAGGGCCCCAAGAGGAGCAGCAGGGCACAGAAGCCACTGGGAATAGGAGCAGTGAGGCAGGAGGGCAACAGGGGAGATTTGATCACTTCACATGCTTTTTAAACTGTTAATTCCACCCCTTTGTTAATGACATGGGAGGAGTCCCAGGTGTTTGCTGTTTTGATTGATTACCGCACCCATTGATCCCCCAGGTGGGATCAATGGTAATGTCCTGGGAGAATTATCTGGAGCTTCACTTGGCTTCTGGGAGAAAGCAGCCATCTTGAGGTACTGATGTCCATATTGTCCTTTCACCAGGTTCCTGATCCATTTATTCATTCCCTATATGAAGCCTGGTTCATTCCCCCCTCAGAGAGTTTACACCTTTATTATTAAAGAGGTGCTGAAGGGAGATGTTCATTCTTCTGTAATTACTTCCTGCTGGTTAAGGGCAGTAGGCCCTACCTGACA
Organism: Cabassous unicinctus; assembly: GCA_029593785.1. NCBI lineage: Eukaryota > Metazoa > Chordata > Mammalia > Cingulata > Chlamyphoridae > Cabassous > Cabassous unicinctus. The sequence goes on from JAQZBX010036552.1 coordinate 10,033, forward strand.
AGGTGTAAAATCCTCTGGCTATTCTATGTATGTTGGAGGAAGATGGATCTGGAATCTTGAGCGAAGCTAGTTGAAATCCCCATATGGCTAACAGGATGTTGATTCTGGAAGAAATAAACTTGATTAGAACTTTGAGAATTTATGGTTCCACTAAGAGGATGCTGTGCTGGACCACAAAAGTAAAAAGGCCAGGTGCCTGTAAGTCTGCATTTTCCAAAGTTGATGGGAAACAGTATTCCTCTTTCAGTTATTTTATGCTGTTGGTTAACTCTAGAGAGAAAAGATTGCAATAGACAAAGAGGTTAGGTATAAATTGCTAATCTCAGTTTTTATGGTAGAGGAGAGGAATGAGAAGAGGCATTGCTCTTTTTAGGTAACTTACAGGAAATGAAAACAGACAAAGTTTCTTAAGGGGTGTCTCCTTTGCACTTTCCCTAACAATAGGTATTTGGGCTAGAGCTAGAGGGAACAGTTGGCTTTGACATAGACAGTACTTAGCTTTGTATGTTGAAGAGGTATTTCAGGCTGTCCAATGATTGGCACTGGTGCATCTTGTCAGATACTTCTGGTGAGCTGGCACTTTTCTGGGCAGCTGGCTGCACTCAAGGTAAGTACACCAAGCTAGAAATTCCTTTAATTTAAAGAGCTGTGAGAGTGATCAGAACTACAGAGTAAAGTTCCTTCCACTCTGGTTATAATTGAGAGAGAGACCTGTTTTCTTGCCAGGTTTTGATCAGAACCTGATTTCCAGGTCCTGGGTGAGGAAAGTTTGCCCACGGACCATCTCAAAGAAGCTAAGTTGAAGTGGGTCTTAACCACCTTGTTTGCCATTTCCCTTCTGGTGGGAAATGCTTAGCCCTGACAGGACAGCATGTGGGTGAAGTTTATCTGCCAGTCCTCCCCAGGGTATGATCCCTGCATCTGTACAGGGGGATTTAAGGGGGGGACAGTGGTTAAGCCCCCCATTGTTTGAGTTACTAATTGAACACAGGGGGAAACTCCTGGTAAATTTTTGTTTTCACCAGTTCCTATATTTCAAAAACCCATTTACCTAAGCTGGTGAGGGTATCCCTCCCTGGATGAGTGGTTTGGTGAAGTCCATGAAGGGCCTTCCAGTGCACTGCTCATGGCAGGTAGACTTGAGTGTCCTTAGCAAGCCACCCATTAGCTTCAAGGGTGAACCTCAGGCTAGCTGTCCTGGTTTGTTCATCTGGGGTACAATTTGGAATGTTAAGTACTGATACAGGTGCTGAAACAAGGGGTTAGATGGATACCTGGGTTGAGCATTTCCATTAACTACTTAGAAAATGAAGTTACCAGGACTTTTAACATGTTCAATGTCCCTCTGCATATGATCTAGAATAGAAAAGATATCACCATAATCATCAGGCAGTTATATAGAATAGGATATAGGTACAGTACCTAATATTAATGTACTACTCAATGCATAAGTGTTTCTTTGAGTTGCAATTAGTAGATTTAAGTTCCAGGTTTGCAATAACTTACATGTTATCTCTCCATGGGAACAGGCCATAATGCCAATTGTGTTTAAGTTCTACTCACAGTCCTCTGGTGATCATTGCTGCACTTGGTATATCTTTTACACAGCCAGCATGCTGCAGCACCATTGACTCAAGGGAGAAGCTAGGAAAGTAGGTTCCAGTATTCTACTGGCCTGTTTCATAGCACCCTTCATCACTATGAAACAGCACCATTCTTGAGGCAATATCCTTTGTACATTTGGCTATATCGAGCCATCATTGGCTGCTGCAGGAATTTGAAACTGTGACAGAGTTTCCATCGACTTCAGAAGCACAACCATAGATGTAGTAGACATTGTTATTGTTTTAGGGGTCAGTGACCAACCTAGCCTGAAGTCTATCTCTTGAATTTTATAACTTTTTACCATGAAGACGTTAACTAGTAGGTGTTTTACTTTAGCAGGACAGGAACAATAACTTTCCATTTTTCTTTAAAATGAAAACCGAAGATTCATAATGGAATCAAGATTATCTTTTGATACCACCACTTGAATATGCAGATTGAGATGGCTTCTGACAGGTTTCACTGCTATGAAGTTACTTTTTGCTGTTAATATTGGTTTAGGCTTTTAGTTAGTAATGGCTTCTTGGAACTAGCCATTTAAATGTTTCAGTTTAGAGGGTGCTTTACTACAACCATATGGACTGGTTAATTTACCTTAGATTACAATTAGCAACCAATGGAATTCACTTTATCAATTTAAAGAGGCCATATTTCAAGGATCTTTTCTTCACTTGTTGATATTTGGCAAAAGGATTATTAACCACTCTTATTTTAAGGCTGTTAAAAGGTTTAAATGGAGGAATTACAGAACAAATTATGATCTTTAATTCCCCAGCTTAGAAGACAGAGTTTCAATCTGTCACACCTTATCTTTCCCCCACAGCTTTTGCAAAGAGAAGGCCTTAGGGATAAGGCAGGTTAAAGAGCTTAGGAAAAACTTTTAATTTTCCCAAGTTTTTATATTTAGATTTCTATATTACCTTTCCATCCTGCTTAGCCTTATTTGGGCTCCAGGAATAGATATTCAAATGCAACTTATCTAAGAATTTTCACTTGTTAGCTTGATATCATCCCAATATATGAAGTTATATATTGAACAAATAGGCAGTCATGAATAGTTTGACACAGATATACAGAACTTACTGTTATACTTTTCATTCTCTCAAAAAATAAATTTAACTGTAAGATAACATTTAAAAGATTTCTTTGAAGACTCCTTTTAGTTACTCTAATTTGCACTGTGACCATGTAGTTTTGCACAATAATATCATTCTTTAATTATTGGCTTATAACCAAAATGTTCCAAATGCTTTAATATAATTTTCCTTTGCTTTAGAACTTTATTTTTCACTTTGACTTTAGCAGACCTTGAATGAGCAAGACTAATTTTATGTATGCTCACTGAGGCTATTGAAGCCTCCTGGAAACTGGTTTCTTTCATGAATTATCACTTTTAGGAACCCCTGACAATCAGGGCAGGAAGCCTCCTTCACTTCCCAGTCCTCAGATATAACAGGACTCCAGCAGCCGCTGGACTGGAAGAGTGGATGTTCATCCCTGAGGGTAAAGAATTCCACTAGGCAGCAATTTAATCCATATTTGGAGCCACAAGAGAAAGCAGGGTCACTGAGACCAGTAGGGCAAGAGACAGGGATGTCTCCAGTTTGCTTTCCCCTGAGCTCTAGGGGTAAAAGCTGTTATGGAATAATCATAAGCAAAGGCAAGGAGCGATGCTAGCCTTGAAGTGATCATAAACAAAGGTAAGTTTAGTTTAAGATTTACATTTATGATAGGTTTGGGCTAAATCTACCAATTTACAATTTGTTATTCTTCTGCTGTTTTATAATATAAAAGCATCTATAAATGATATAATTCTTAGTTACATGTTCCAGTAAGTTTTTACTTTAAGGTAAATTGCATACACCTTTATTACCTAAGCCACAAGAATTTTTTTAGTAACAACTTTGCTTTCTGCTTTTCTAGCAGTTGAACCAATTCTACTTGTGATTTATACATCAAATCCACTTACAAGGCAGTATTGACATTGATAGCCTAATTTTCAGTTTACCTTTCACTGTTATCCAATTTTTAACAGGTGAACCTCAAATCTGATTTCCTAGGCACAAGCAAACTGACAAAGTAAAACACAGATTTCAAAGTTGAGCACATAGTTAAGCACAGATTAAAATGGAAGAGAGAACTTTATACCCTTATCACGTGTAGGAATGCTTTGATCTTAATTGATGGCACATGAGTTTCTTTATTTTGCAGTAGAAGTTTAGTAACTGGTTTGGATCTTGATCTCCACTAACACATTTTATAGACCCAACTGAGTTTAAATTGAGAAGGCTCTTCCTAACAGGGGGTTAGTTGAATTCTGAGGTGTATTTCCTCATTTCTTTAAGGAGACATGACATGAGGTTTATGGCCCTCAGATCTATCTGTCCTCTATTAAACTGGTCTAACTGGAATTCAGGGTCTTATACAGAGGCTGCTCTTAACTATACTGTGTCCATGTAGACCAGCAGCAGGCAAAATTTCCTGACTCTTACAAAGACACTCCTATGGGGAGTTTACTGGTGGGCTAGAGACCATGCCCATTATCCTAGGAAGAATGAAGAAGCACTTTTTAGTCAACTGATCTGGCATCCCAGAGTCCAAGTCTGACTAAAATGTTCTCCAAATTTGGAGCTGATGTTCTGGTTCCAGCATCCTTAAATCCAGAGCCTGGGGCTCACAGGCATCCCTGTGGCCATCGTAGGTCTTGGGAGATGCCTGAAACCCTGATGTTCAGACCCAAACACACAAGCTGATTGGTGGAAAATGAAACAGTTGTCACAAACTGAAGCATCTGAGATGATAAATTCTCATAAGATGTTTGGGGGGCATTCAGAATTACCACTCTGCTTCTTGGCACTCCTGCATTTCAGGGTCTGAGACTGACTACACTGTTACTGAAAATAAAGCATCTGAGATAAATATCAGAGGATGTTTAGGCTGCTCTCTGAATCAAAGCACCCAGGATTTTTTATGTCTTGAGGGACTTTCAGAGTTATGTCTCTGGTTCCCACCACCTCGGGAATCAGAGACCCTGCCACTGGGCAATGTCCCTTATGAACTTGGGACACAGACCAAACAACTCTCAGGGTCCATTTTTTTGGACTGAAGCTCCCAAGCCAAATTGTACTCCTTCTTAGTATTCTTAAAGAGGCCTTAAAAAGCAGTGTGCTCTTGTGACTTTACCAGTTTGGTAGTTTGTCAGTTAGATGAGCCATCAAAAAGCCATTAAGTGATTAGAGATCAATTGTTCTAGCTAACAGGACTTGTGGCCCTGAGGCAATTAAGTTCTTCCATAGCAAGTGCATTTTCAGTACCAGTTTTTAAGACATTCTAAAGCATTTTAACACAAACCTGTAATGAGAAATTAGAAGGAAGGTAAAATATGGGTAAAGATTAAGAGTGAGGAGTCCTGAACTGTGACCCCTTGGGGAAGGGAACTCCCACCACATCCATTTTGTCCCTGTTTGTTGCTGCTTAATGTGGGTCTGCAAAGACATGGACTTGGAGAGGGCAAGCCCTCAGTTGAGTCATTGTCTTTCTGCTACCAAGGGGAGATGGCGGTAAAAGGCCATGGCCTGAGGGCAAAGCCCCCTGGTTGCTAAAAGGGCTTAAAAAAATGAACTTTGCATCACCTGGTGCTCAGTTGGGAGACCTCTGTCTTGGCAGGGCCCTGCTTTGAACCCCTTCCCCATGCCCCAGCCCTCCCCGCCAGGGTCAGGTTTCACAAGCCTGAACATGAGGCATGAATGCAGAGACTTCCTGTCACCCAGCCTCTTCCCTAACCAGGAATTTGTCCTGTGGGGGCCTGTGGGCAACCTGTTTAAAATGGATAAGTAAAAGAAGGCATTAAACAAGCTGTAGGACATAGTTACTTGCATTCACCAATACTCTCCTGGGCCTGGCTTACCAAATATGTTACGAGATTTAATCTAGTTTCTTGACTTATGCTGCAGAAATGAATTTCAGAGAATGTCAGGTGAGTGAGGCCAGTAATTTATTAAGGTAGGGAGGGAAGAGAAATGGGAGAAAATGACAGATCATTTGTCCCTGGTAGAGGGTAAGGGGCTGAAGAATGATAGAGGGCTGATTTATAGACTACAATTTCCCATTATAAATTATAAATTACCAGGTTTTACTTGCATGTTGATCCACACAGGGGGGACATGGCAAGAGCTGGGTGCAGATGCCATGAGGGCCCCAAGAGCAGCAGCAGTGCATGGAAGCCACTAGAGGCAGAAGCAGAGATGCTGGAGGGCAACAGGGGAGATTTGACCTTTGTGCCTGCTTTTTAAACTGTTAATTATTCCACCCCTTAGTTAATTGCATGGGAGGAGTCCCAGGTGTTTGCTGTTTTGATTGATTACCCCACCCACCAATCCCCCAGGTGGGGCCAATGATAATGTCCTGGGAGAATTATCTGGAGTTTCTCCTGGCTTCTGGGAGAAATCTCTCAAGGATCTTCCTGCAGCCATCTTGGGGTATTAATGTCCACATGGTCCTTTTACCAGGTTCCAGATCCATTTATTCATTCCATATATGAAGCCTACTTTTACACCATGATGGAATATTTCTTATAGATCATGATAAAATATCATGAAATTGTTATCACCAGCCACAGTCCTTACTATATGTTTGAAACACATTTTCCATACCTTGCCTTCAACATGTCTCGATTGTTGTTTGTATATGGTGTGTCTGTTTTGAATACCCTTGTGCTTTAATTTTTCCACATAGCCCTCAGTTTGACTAGTGTATTTTTTCCCTTTACTTCTATTTTTGAATCAGCACCACACAGCACTGCAAAAGAGAATTAGGGCTTAGTTACTTTTCTCTAGGATTCCATTCTTTTCTCTCTCTTTCTTGTATATTTCTAGCAGTGCCTTCTCTCTAGATGCTGTCTTTCCAAAGAGCCCATTCTCCATGCCCCAAGCTCCAAGTAATTAGTCTGCAGAATTGTTTGTGCAACACCCACCTATGATCCCTGAGGTGGAGGAGGGGAATGAAGACAGTCCAGTCCAGTGGCTAGGAACCCCCGCATGGACGTTTTTCCTGGGCCAGCAATGGCGAGACTGAACGTGATTCTATCCTGCCAGCCTCCACCACTGGAAGCCATTTTGGAACCCAGGGCCAAAAGTTCAATGTCATGTTCGTTGAAAAGGTTATCCATTGCACTAAGCTGGGATGTATCTGGTGTCTGGTGACTTTTGATAATGTTGGCTCTTCATTGATAATGACAATATTTTGTCATTCTATTCTCATTTCTTCCTCTACCCTTGGCTTCCTTTGCTCTGAGGATCCCTGGTTGGAAATACTGTGGTTTTCCTAGTGATCTTGTTATCTGCAGTAATTTATGCCAATGAGGTGTGTCCAATTCCCAAAGATGAAATATTTTTTACTCAGAAAATATGAGCACCTCAATGGAAATTGCATAACTAAAACAAAAATTTATTTCATTCTTAGAAATTATGTCTGAGAATTTGAGCTGGAATATAATATTTAGAATTTTGTTATAATTTATTTCCATTGTATTAGACTAATTATTTTCCTTTATAAATGTTTATGCCATTCTATCTATCTCTTCTATTTCAGAAGGTGATTTCAGTGTGAATTAAACTGAAAACCAGTCTGCATGCACTACTTATCCAACTTCAATTTGCATAAATATTAATTGGGACATTGCTCTTAATAATATGCATATTTTGATGCTACAGGGCTGGGTTTTTATTAAGAATCCATATATCTAAAAAGATATGGGGCCATGGACAAAATTGTAATTCCAAGTTCCTCTTTTCTCTCAGGAAAATGAATTCTGACAAATAATTTTTAAAAATATTCCCCTATATTTAGAATCCAAAACACCTGTACAGTATTTTATCATTTGGAAATCTTTATTAACATTGAACAAAATTTAAAAACATATTTACAATGACATTTAATATTCAAAGGCCAAGAGAACAGTCTCCATAATAATTACCTTTAGTGAGTTCTAGAGATCTAAATCTGTTTCCTTAGCAAAGGGATGCTTAAACAAGATGTAGATACCATGGGTGGTTCTTTACACAAAGTCTTGCAAAGTTCAGTCAACTGTTTACCAAATGCAGGTGAATTTCTTATCTTCCAATTTACATTACACTTTTCTATGTAATAAATTATAAAACTGAGTTTGATGCATACCATTTTATATTGTACATCAATTTACATAATTATAATTGTCAGTGTCTGTACATCCATCACCAGTTTTATCAGGGGTTCCACCATGTGCACACACATAGCACCTGGGGAAGTGCTGATTCTCCAGGCACAACTGCTCCCTGCATCCTTCCTCTCCTCATGCCTTCAGTCCCCTCCAAGTCATGTACACATTCCTTGCATGGAGTGTTTCTTTTTTTAAGGAGGAATCAGGGAATGAACCTGGGAACTCATGCATTGGAGGCAGGCACTCAACTACCGAGCTACATGGCTCCCCAATTCAATTTTAAGATTTGGTCTTCTATTAGACTTTTCATAAGGACTTGATTGAAGTCTTCTTTCAGGCATGACCCTAATCCTCAGTTGAGTAATTGGCAGGGCTTTATCCCACTTGAGATGAGTTTCTAGACAAATCTTGGCAATGGATTCATTTAAGGTGGGATTCATTTGTTCAGTCTTCCCAGTGGATTGAGGTATTCAGGGAGAATGCAAGGCCAATCTATAACAGTCCAGACACGTCTTCATTCACTTTAGAAACAAAGGCCACTCTATTATTACTGTATAGAAATAGGAAGTTCAAAACTTGCAATTATTTCTTTAAGTAAGATTTTAACTACTTCTCAAGCCTTTTCCATTTGGTATGGGAAGGCTTTTATCCCATTAGTGAAAGTGTCTACAAACAGTAGCAAACACGTAAAGTTCTCAGCAACTCTTGGCATTACAGTTAAGTCAGTTTGCCAGTTCTTTCCTCATCCTAGTCTTCTGTATTGTACTCTTTGTTGAAGGTGCCAGGCTGAGTTTTAGGGTTAATTTAAGCAAAAGTTACACACTGATCATTTACTGACTGAATTATCCTGCAGAGATTGGGTCCTATAAGGAACTGACTTATCCACTGGAAAAGTTTCAGGTCAATAATAAGTCTAGGGAAATAAGTGGTAATGGGTTTCAGTAGTCTTTCAAATATGAATAATTTGTTGTAGTCTTTCCAAGGTTCTGTCAGGGACTCTCTTTTCAACCAGCCATTGTCTGCAGTTTGAGTATATCCTTATTTATTTATTTATTTATTTATTTATTTATTTATTTTATTTTATTTCCCAACTTACTGCTCATGCTTGCTGTCTGCTCTCTGTATCTATTCATTGCATGTTTCCTCTGTGTCTGCCTGTCTCCCTTTAATGTGTGAACTTGCTGCTCCAGCTCTCCACAAGCAAAGGCCATCAGCACTCCATGGGCATGGGCATGGGCATAGGCCATCAGCTCTCTGTTGGCATGGGCCAGCTTGCCCTCACTAGGAGTTCCTGGGAACTGAAACCATGGCCTATCATATGGTAGATGAGAGCCCAAACATTTGAGCCACATCTGCTTTCCTATCCCCACTGTTTTTTTCTGGCTAAATCTTTTTTCCAGTATTGGGGTTTCCCAAATGGTTTTAGGTTAAGGTCTCACCAACTCTGGGATATTAGTTGGTGGTCTAAGCTTTCAGTGTGGAAGGGTATAACAAGACTTGGTTCTATTCTCCTTGCAGGTAACTTAGTGGTTTTATCAGCTAAAAAGTTCTGTTCACTTCCCTGTTATTGGATGTTTAGTGTCCCTGTATCAATGACTGCTAATTCCTTGGGGGAAAATGAAAACTTCAAACAACTTTAGAATGAGATCAACATGTTTTATGTCCTTATTAGTAGCATTGAGTAATCTTTTTCCAAAAGGCTCCATGGGTATTTAACATTTCAAAGGCATATCTGGAGTTGGTATAAATGTTCACTCTTTGTCCTACACTTAACTGGAGGGATCTTCCAAGGACTACTAGTCCAGCCCTCTAAGCTGAAGTGTCAGAGGGCTGGGATCCTGCTTCCAAAGTTTCTTCCAGGGTGGCTACCAAATACCTTGCTCATTGCTTCCTATGGTTCTTCAAACTACTTCCATCAATAAATAATTCATGAGCAGGGATTTTTAGGGTTACATCAGTCATTCCCAGTCTACTGGAATATATTTTCTTAAGGAGCTGTACACAGTCATGTTTGAGGAATATCCATTCTGGTTTATCCCAAACTCTTGGAGCATGGTGGCAGGGTTAAGTTTTTCAATTGTCCTTAAGGTCACAATAGGATTGTCTAGCAGAGTCTTGATTGAGCTCCTTTTTGTTTAAATATTGTAATTAAATCATGAGGAATGTAGATGTTAGCTGGAGAGTTTAATGTGAATTTTTCTGTCTCTAGAATAAGGTCACAAATAGCTCTGTCTTTGTGCAGACAGACAGACCAGCCTTGAGATGCATGGTCTAGCTGTTTTATAGGTATGCTATCAGTCAGATGCTCCTTCAAAGGGTTGAGCAAAAAAACTCTCAGGGTGATGCCTTGCCATTCATGTAAGAACAAGTGGAAGTTTTTTGTGGAGTCTGGCAGCCCTAGAGCTGGGGCAGTAAGTAATTTTTGCATAAGAGTATAAAAGAAAGCACACATTCTGGTGTCCAGACCAGGGCCTCTATTTCACTTCCTTTAAGAGCTTCATATAATGCCTTAGCTATAAGTCCAAAATTAGGTATCCACACCTTATAGTAACCAGCCATGTCTAGAAACCCTATGAGTTTCTTTTTGTTCTCAGGCTTTGATACCATATATAAGGTTTCCTTTCAACTGGGCAGGAGGGCCCACTGTCCCTCAAATAATTTAAAACCAAGATACTTATCATGAGTTTCTGTAACTTGGGCCTTCTTTTTGGACACATATCCTCTTTCAGCTAGTTTCTGTAACATTATTACTGTATTCATCTCTGAGTGCTGTTGTGTTTTGTTATGTCATCTACATATTGAAGGAAGAGTCCTTCCCAGAGTTGCATAACCTGCAGATCCCTGGATAGGGCTTGCCCAAAAAAGGTCAGAGAATTCTTAAACCCATGTCAGCACAGCCCAACAATACTATTGCTTCATTCCTTTGTTGGGCTCTTCCCATTCCAAAGCAAACTGTCTTTGTGATTCCTTCTCTAGCAGGATGCAAGGGATAGCATCTGTTTAGTCCTGGACTGTGAATCAGGTGTATACAATAATAATATTAACAAAGAGGGTGTATGGATTGGGTACCAATATGTAGACATCCTCCACTATCTGATGAATAGCTCACAAATCTTGTACAAATCTACATCCCTGAGTACCTGGTTGAAGCATGATAAGATAAAGGTATTAAAGTCTGGTTGACAGGGTCTAATTTGTCCAAACGAGAAATTTCTTGATTAGGGTGGGATGTTGGCTCTAACATCCTGTCTGAGTGGATTCTGTTTTAGATGTGGTGGGGTCATGTTTGGCCACTGTCTTATCTTGACTTCCTGTGCTTCAACTGCCCATTCTGGGGGTCCCCCATTAGGTCATACCTCAGCTGGAACCTGTTGTTTTATCTTTTTGGGTTCTTCAAATTTCTAAGTGTCCCCAGCTAAATTCAGCAGGGCTGTTTGGAAGGCACAGATTTGTATGGCTGGGACCCTTATGTTGACTTCATTAGATGAGAATCAAAGTGAAGCTTGCAATTTGGAGAGTGTTGTCTGAGAAGGAGAATTGGGCAGTCAGGCATGTAGTGAAATCTAATGAGTCAGATGAGTCTCTCCAATCTGACTTTGCAGTGGTCCTGAAAATCTTTTAAACTTTTAGTCCCCCAAATGTCAATGATAGGGGTTGAGTCATTCATTTCTTTAATTAGCCTCTGCTTTAAAACTGAATAAGTGGTTCCAGTGTCCATCAAGAAGTCAACTAACTTCTTACCCACTTGAAATGAGACCTGAGGTTCATTGTGTGTGATTAGGATGGTCTCCTGACCAGCGGAAGGTGCTCCCAGGCCCCATCACTCCAGGTTACTGCCTTCATCCCTTGATAACTATGGGAGTTGGGCTGCTAAGTGGGATATCTTGTCCCCTTCCTTCCCAGGGAGCCTCAAGCATTCCTGCTTCCAGTGTCCCTCCTGCTTATAGTAAGTGCAATATTGTGAACCTTATTTTGTTCCTGGGGTGCCCTGGGGTTCTTACTCTTCACTGAGCTTCACATGGAAGCTTTCTCTCATCTAAGAGTCTGTGGGCCTCTCATGTTCTTTCTTATAGTGGCTCCTATGGGGCAGGCTTTGTTGGTAGCATGTTTCTTTTGCTGCTTCTTATGTGTTAACTCTGAGTTGTAAGAAATCTTAAGACAATCTCTACCAATTGTGGCATAGGCATGTCCAATTCCCCTTCAAATTTCTGGAGTTTTCTCCTTATATCAGGAGCACGTTAAATATAATTAACAGTGCACAAGTTAGTGTGGTCCTCTGGGTCTAAATCAGTGTACTGCCTATAGGCCTTGAACAATTACTCCAAATAGACACACTGGTTTTCTTCAGGGTCTTGAACTCTTTGCTAATTTCATTAAGATTCCTTTGTTTGGGCACTCCTTTTCTAAGACCAGGAATAATATAAGCTTAATGTTTGAATTTGGTCCTGTCTGGCTGCTCATTTGGATTCCAATTTAGCTCAAATCAGGCAACAGCTTGGTTTCCTGGAACATGTACCAATTTTTGCATTATTTTTGCTCAGAGAATCAACATGTTCATGGGCTTTTACATATATATCTGAAGTATACCACTCAAAAATGAATATACATAAACAATAAGTGTAAAGAAAAAGTGCATGCATAATATCATACAGAGCTCCCATACCTCACCTCACCACCAATATCTTGCATTGTTGTGAAACATTTGTAATAAATTATAAAAGAGCATCATCAAAGTATAACTAAGTATAGTCCCTAGCTTATATTTGGTGTGTTTTTTTCCCAACCCATCCTATTATAATTTTTGTTCATAAACCATACAATTTACCTAAAGTGTACAATCAATGGCATATGTTTTAATCACAGAATTGTGCATTCATCACTCCCATAAATAATAGAGCATTTTAATTACTAAAAAAAAAAGAAAACAATAAAAATGAACCACTATCCTACCCATATGTTAGTGCTACTAATTACAAATCCTATGATGTGCTTTCAGCATTTCTATTCTTTTCCAAACATTCACAAAAAACTTTTTTACCAATTCTTCACAGACTAAACCCTAGATTTCCTTTCTCTAACCACATTCTATTTTCTGGTGACTTACATTCTAGCTATTAACTCCATTAGTTTACTCATTATATTTATTTCATAATAGCAAAAGCATACAATATTTATCCTTTTGTGTCTGGCTTGCTTCACTCAACATAATGTCCTTCGGGTACATCCACATTGTCATATGCTTCATGACTTAATTTCTTCTTGCAGCTGTATAATATTCCATCATATGTCTATACCACAGTTTGTTTATACATTTGTCACTTGATGGACATCTATGTTTTTTCCATCTTTGGACAATTGTGGATTACATCATTATGAACATGAGTGTACATATGTTTGTGCCACTGCTCTCAGTTCTTCTGAGTATATACATAGTAGTGGTATTGCTGTGTTGCATGGCATATTTATATCCAAATTCCTTATGAAACATGAGACTTCTACAGTGGCTGTACCATTCTATGTTCCCAAAAATATTGTATAAGCATTCCTATCTCTCCACATTCTATCTAACATTTGTAGTTTTCTGTTTTGTTAATAGTGGTCATTCTAGTAGGTGTGAAATGATATCTCATTGTAGTTTTGATTTGCATTTCCCTAATCACCAATTATGTTGAATATTTTTTCATGTGTTTTTTTCACTATTTGTATTTCTATAGAAAAATGTCTCTTAAGGTCTTTTGTCCATTTTTAAAATCAGGTCATTTGTCTTTTTATTTTTGAATTGTAGGATCTCTTTATATATCAGGAATATTAGACCCTTGCTGGATATGTAGCTTCCAAGTATTTTCTCCCATTGAGTAGGCTGCCTTTTTACCTCTTTACAAAGTCCTTTGAGATGCAGAAATATTTAATTTTGGGGAGGTCCCATTTATCTATTTTTTTATTTTGTTTCTTGTGCTTTGTGTGTAAGGTGTAAGAGACCCTCACCTACTACAAGGTCTTATGGATGTTTCCCTACATTATCTTCTAGACATTTCATGGCCCTGGATTTTATGTAGGTGTTGGATCAATTTTGAGTTGATTTTTATATAGGGAGTGAGACAGGGGTCCTCTTTCATTCTTTTAGTTATGGATATCCAGTTCTCCCAGCACTATTTGTTGAAGAGACAGTTCTGTCCCAGAAAAGTGGACTTGGTAGGCTTATCAAAAATCAGTTGACCAGAGAGTTGAGGGTTTATTTATGAATTGTCATTTCAAATTTATTGATCAATGTGTCTATCCATATGCCAGTACCATGC
>JAQZBX010036553.1:0-24139 GCA_029593785.1 Cabassous unicinctus
CTGGGGTAGGGTTGGACTCTCCATGGAAATAGGGGGAGGGTCAGGGGAAGGAGCAGGTGAATCTGGGGATTTGCAGGTCAGTGGTTAAAACTACAGTGTTGGGAATGTTCTTTTGGCAAATATAGCAAGGAAGGGTAACTGGTGTAGGATGTTGGATGTGGGGGTTATGTGAGACAGGGTACACCTGGGGCAGGCTTCTGTGGAATATGTAAGTGTTCATTTTGTCATAATGTGTTAAATCATTGGGTGGAGAAACACAAGAAAATATTCAAACTCTCATCCTGAGGAGTCCTGCTATGTTCTCAAATAGAAGGACAAGAATCTCTCAGGAACATAGGCAGTACCCAATAAAGGTAAGCAGTCCAATATCTCTAACCCTCAATATTATTGCAAGTAACTATGAATCATATTATTCAAATATTGAAACTTAGTGGTTACCATAGGATCCAAGGGGATGAGGAGGGAAGAATACAATAGATGTAACATGGGGAATTTTGGGGGCATTAGAATTGTTCAGCATGATCTTGCAGTAATAGATAAAGGCCACTTCAAATTTCATCAAAACCTATAAAGCATGTGATCCAAAATGTAAACCACAATGTAAACCATTGACCTTGGTTAGTAGAATGCTTCAATTTTGTATTTCACTTGTAACAAATGTACCATCTACCTGTAAAAAATTATTAATAAGGGAAAGGGAAAAAGAAAGAAGTCATTGGCTATATGTGAATCCCCTATATTCTCAATGTGACTTTTCTGTATCTTCAAGCTTCTTTGAAGACAAAATGCAAGGTGACAGTGATGGGGGGATGTATGGGAAAGTGTTCACCTGGGACTTACCTTTAAGGAATGTGAATACATTCAAGTGTTCTTGGGGCATTGTCTCAGTAGGTGGATATCCACACAATAACCAAAAGAATATTTAATTCCCACCCTGGGGAGTTCTGCTACATTCTCTAATAAGCCAGCAAGAATCTCATGAGTTCCAGGGCAGTGCCTAGTAAAGGAATACAGACCATTATACCAGGCCCTTGATATTGATGATTGTACTTATAAACCTTTTCTTGTGAAATTGAAACAACTTAATATTATATACTGCCTAAGAGTTACGTCCTGAAAGCCTCCTTGTTGCTCAGATGGGGTCTCTCTCTAAGTCAAACTCAACATATAAAAGCACTACATTCCACCTGGCATGGAACATGAACATAATCACTTGGTACTGAGTGATTATTAATAAGTGCCAACCAGCAATGCATCTGGAAACAAACCTCTACTAACAGGAAGAAATGGTAAATACAAATGAGTTTTTATGGCTAAGAAATTTCAAACTGAGTCGAGAGGTCATTCTAGAGGTTATGCTTATGCAAGTCTCTGCAAGATCTCATTGACTCTCACAGTAAACTGTGCCTCAAATAGTGTGACTCTTGAGGGCTCTAGAGATATACAGAAACTATAAGCAGCACAGACAGCTCAGGAGTTTGGCACCCTATCAGTGGGCCTTATTTTGGAATTTTGCTTCCCAGGATGAAAGAGTTAGACTCATTAATAAAACCTCTCACCTAGCTTTTCTGCCCCTTTTAATTGAATTTATACTTAGCACTATACTTGGTAAATATATATCCTAGAGACTTTAACCTTTGATCTGTCCATGTGCCAGTTGAGCCCTGAATTTCAGCAGAGTTGCAACACCTACTCTCCAGTTCATTGGACTCAACTAAAACAACTAACAATGAGATGATGATGGATGACACCCATCCCAAAGAAAAGAGAAGGTCTGAAACTGCAAGCAAGAGAGTTCCATCTTTCTGCCTCATGGGATCTAAGCTCCCTCTCAATTAGAAGCAAAGTGGGCATCACTATCCCAAAATCCTCAAGTTTGGGGAATGAACAATGGACTAAAATAGATTTATTATTTTTCTACTATAGACTTATTATTATTATAGCAATGGAAGAACTCTTATCATTTATATAAAGGTATTGGTGACCAGAGATAGGATGGGATAAGGAAAAATAGATGCAACATGGGGGCATTTTTGGGACATTGGGGCTGTCTTGCATGACATTCCAGTGACAGATGGAAGCCATTGTATATTTTGTCATAAGCTACAAAATTTTGCCATACAGAGTGTAAAGTATAATATAATCTGTAATCCATACTTATTAGCAATGCTTAAATATGTGTTACACACTAAGAGGGATGTTGTTGATATGGGAAAGTCTGTGTGGGGAGGCAGTGGGGCATATGGGAATTACTTATATATTTTATGTAACACTTATATAATCTAAAGCTTCTTTAAAAAAAAATATTAATTATAAAATAAAGAATGAAAAAAATTCTCAGCACTGCCCTTTTTGGCTCTTATAATTTTGGGTATGTTTTGTTTTGTTTACATTCTCCTCAAGATATTTCCATATTTTCTTAGTGATATATTCACTGATGCTTTCTTTGTTTAATAATGCATGAATTTCCAACTGTGAATTTCTTCAGGTATCCTTCACCTATTGATTTCTAGCTTCATTTCATTGTGATTGGAGAAAATATGTTGTGTAATTTGCATAGTTTTTAAATCTATTGACATTTGTTTTGTCATCTAATATATGGTCTATCCTGTGAAAGATCCATATACACTAAAGAAGTATGTGTATTCTACTCTAGTTGGTTAAAGTGTTTCATATATGTCCTCTAAGCCCAATTGGTTTACAATGCTATACAAACCTTCTACTTTTGCATTATCTTCTCTCTAGATGTTCATTTCATTATTGAATGTGGTGTGTTGAATTCTCCCACAATTAATGTGGAATCATCTATTTCTACCTTAAAATATGTCAATATTTGCTACATATTCTTTGGGGCTTTACAACTATGTGCATATATATTGCTAAATTTTATGTATTCATGTGGAATTGACTTCTTTATTTGTATATATGGAATTTCTTTGTCCACTACAAACATTTTTTGACTGATAGTCTTTTTAATCTGATAGCTACTTAAACTCTCTTTTGGTTGGTATTACCATGACAGTTTTCTTTTTCCTTTCTTTAACTTTCAGCTTATTTGTATCTTTGAATTTATGCTGAGTTTCTTGTAAACAGCATATATTTGTGTCATGCTTTCTTGTCCATTCTGCCTTTCTCTGCATTTTGACTTTAGAGTTTAACCCATTTATATTTAAAGTAACACTATTAATGCAAGAATTTCTTATTTGATGTTGTTAGATGTTCTTTGTAATTCTTATAACTCCTTATCTGCTCAATTCTAACATTATGCCAAATTTCATATTTATTTTATTTTATTGTATATTATGAGATCCTAAGTCCCTTCACAATTCTTTATGTATATATTTATGTTTACATATATGTTTGCCTATAAATATATATATGTACTTCATATTGTCTGCCCTGCCTATAATGTCCACATGTCTCTAGATCCCTCAGTAGCCTTGCTATTTGAGACACTGTTTACTGTAGCAGTCACTGAGATCCTGCTGAGAAATGCATAAGTGTAACCTCTGGAATAACCTCCTGACTAAATTTGAAGTCTCTTAAGCATAAAAATTCATTTGTATTTAATAGTTCCCATTATGGTCAAGCTCTTTTCCAGATTCCTTGCTAGTCAGTGCTTGGTAATAATCCTTTGGTGCCAAAGAAACTTATACCCTGGAGTCATGTTCCATACTAGGAGGAAGGTAGTGTGTTTATATGTTGAGTTTTGCATTAAAAGAAGTTAAATTTGATCAAAAAGGAGGTTTCCTGGAGATAACTCTTAAGCTATATATAGTACTATGCTGTTTCATTTTCACTAGAAAAGGTTCATAAGTATAATCATCAATAATAATGACCAGGTATAATTTTTTGCCCTCCTTCACTCAGCACTGCACATCTACTCAGGAGATTCTTGCTGCTTTATGAGAGATTGTAGAAGGACATAAACAAAAAATTACAAACAAATATAGCAAAATATACATTCATTTGAGCACACATGGATCATTCTTCAAGAGAAACCACATGCTAGGTCACAGAACAACCCTCAAGAAATTCAGAAAGATGGAAATTATACAAAGTTATTTCTCATGTCACAATGGAATGAAGCTTAAAATCAGTAAAGGGAGAGAACTAGAATAAGCATAAAGATATGGAATTTAAACAACACACTTTTAGACAATCAGTGGGTCTAGGAAGAAATTGCAAAAGAAATGAGTAACTATTTTGAAATGAATAAAAATGAGAATGCAATATATCAAAACCAAAAGGTGCAGCATAAGCAGTTCTGAGAGGGAAATTTATAGCAATAAATGCCTATATTAAAAATGAAGAAAGAGTTAAAATCAAAGACCTAACTGCACACCTGTAGGAACTAGAAAAAGAACAACAAACCAATCCCAAAGCAAGCAGAAATATGGAAATAAAAATTAGAGAAGAACTAAAAAAATTAAAATAAAAAAAATAAAAACCACTAGGATAAAAAAAAGCCTAGCTTTTGTTAAGAATAGTAAAATTGACAAATCCTGTGCTAGTCTAAAAAAGAAAAAAAGAGAGAAGATGCAAATAATAAAATAAAAAATGAGGGAGGATATATAACCACTGATCTCACAGAAATAAAGAGTATCATAAGAAGACACTTAATAAACTTTTATGCCAGCAAGATGAATAATTTAGACAAAATGGACAAATTTCTAGAAACACACAAGCATCGTACATTGATGAAATAAGAAATTGATCAACTCAACTGACCAATTAGAAGTAATAAGATTGATTTAATCATCAAAAACTTCCCAAATAAGAAGACCCCAGGACCAGAAATAACACCAACCCTGAAAAACTTTTTAAAAAATAGTAGTGGAGGGAATATTCCCTAAGTCCTTCCATGATACCAACATTGCCCTAACACCAAAACCACATAAGGATTCCGCAAGAATGGAAAACTACGGACGAATCCTGCTAATGAATTTGGATGCTAAAATCCTCAACAAAATTCTTGCTAATTGTATTCAACAACACATCAAACAAATTAAAAACCATGATTATCAGATGCCTAGATATTGGCAAAAATTTAGAAAAGACAGTAAAATTTGGCTCAGTGAAAGGAGTAAATTAAAACATTAGAGACAGAATTTGGAACAACTAATGTAGATGTTCAAACAAAGCTCTTAAATCAAGTCAAGTGGATGATGGAAAATATGGCTGAAGAGATAAAGGAAAATAAGATGACACTGGGTGAGCATAAACAAGAATTTCAAAATATGAGAAAAAACATAACAGAGCTCAAGAGAATTAAAGACAACAAAATAGGTTAAATTACAATAGAGTATTGAACAGCAAATTTGAACAAGCAGAAGAAAGAATCAACAAACCAGTAGAGAGGATATTCAAAATCTTATAGATAAAAGAAAATATAGAGAAAAGAATAGAAAAAAGAACAGAATCTCAGGGAAAAAACGACAGCATGAAGTTCACAAGCATATGCATCATAAGTCTTCCATAAAGAATAAAAAGGGAAGAGTGGCATAAAGAATATATAAGGAAATAATGGCCAAAAATTTCCCAGTCCTTATGAATGACATAAATTTATATGTCAAAGAAGCACACTGTACTACAAAGAGAATACATCTTAATAAACTTTCTCTGAGACACCTACTATTCACAGTGTCAAATGACAAAGATAAAGACAGGATCCTGAAATCATCAAGTGAAAACAATTCATCACATACAAGGGAACTGCCATAAAATTAGGTGCTGGTTTTTCACAAGAAACCATGGAGGTGAGAAGGCAGTGTTAATGATATATTTAAGGTACTGAAAGAGAAAGCCTGTGGTGTAAGAATCCTTTAACACAAAACATTCCTTCAAAGATAAGGAAGAGTTTAAAATATTCACAGATAAACAGAAAATGAGATAATTTTTCAACAAGAGACCCATGATAAAAGAAATACTGAAGGGAGTTCTGCAGGCTGAAAGGAAAAGATAAAGGTTTGAAGGAGAGTGTAGAAATGAAGATTATAAGAAGCTAAAAGGGTAAAAAGATGCAGAAATGATGAAGTGACGTAGAAACTAAAGGATAAAATGGTTGAAATACTTAATGATATTACAGTAATATAAAAATTGAATGCTATTGAATTAAAATTACTAAACAAAAGACGCAGATTTGTAGAATGGATAAAAAATATTATTCATCCATATGCTATATACAAGAGACTCTCCTTAGAACCAAGTTTGAAAGTGAAAGATTAGGAAAAGATATTCCAAAGGAGAAGTGACAAAAAAAATTAGTCTGGTTAGCTATTTTATATTAGACAAATTGACTTTAAGTGCAAAATCTTTATAAAAGACGAAAAAGGGCACTATATGAACAAAAGATACAATCCACCAAAAGGGAATAACAATCATAAAAGTTTATACACATAACCAAAGTACTCAAAAATGCATGAGACAGAAAATGGCAAAATTGAAGGAAGAAAGAGACATTTCTACAATAATAGATAGAAACTTCAAAACATCATTATCTGCAATAGATAGAAAGTTTGGATGGAGGATCAACAAGGACAAAAAGATCTTGAATAATATGATAAATGAACTAAACCTAAAAAACATATACAGAACATTGCAGCTGAAAGCAACAGGTTATGCATTCATCTCAAGTACCCATGAATCATTATCAAGGACAGACAAAAATTTGGGGTCACAAAACAAGTCTCAAAGAATTTAAAAAGTTCGAAGTTATTCAAAACACTTTCTCTGACCATAATTAATTGAAGCTGGAAATCAATAACAGGCAGAAAACTGGAAAATTCACAAATCTATGGAAGTTAAACACAACACACTGAAACATTCATTAGGTCAAAGAAGAGGTTGCAAGAGAGACTGGTAAATAACTTGAGATGAGGGAAAACAACATATCAAAACTTATGGGATGCTGTGAAGCCAGTGCTGAGGGGTAAATAAATAGTGCTAATGCATACAATACAAAAGAAGGAAGAGGGAAGAGCTAAAATAAAAATCCTAAAAGAACAGCTAGGGGAACTAGAGAAGAGAACATCAAACTAATCTCATGGGAAGCAGAAAGAAATAATTAATAATGATTAGAGAAGAAATAAATGAAATTGAGAGTAAATATACATATATACAGAATTAACAAAACCAAAAGATAGTTCTTTGTGAAGATCATTAAAATTAATACCCTCTTAGACTGAAAAAGAAAAAAAGAGAGAAGATGCATATAAATAAAATTGGAAATTAGTAAGGCATTACTATTGACCCCACAGAAATAATAAGGATCATAAAAAGATACTATGAACAAATGTACATCAACAAATTAAACAACATAGATGAAATGGACAAATTCTTAGAAACACACAAAAATCTACACTAAATTAGAAGAAATAGAAGACCTCAAAAAAATAAACACAATTAATGAGATTGAATCAATCAACAAATGCCTTCCAACTAAGAAAAGACCAGGCCCGTATGGCTTCACAAATGAATTCTTCATTATTCCCAGAAGAATTAAGATAAATCTTATTCAAAATCTTCCAAAAGCTCAAAGAGAAAGGAACATTATGTATTTATTCTATCAAGTCAACATCACCCTGATAACAAAGCCAGAAAAAGATACTACAAGAAATGGAAACTTCTGATGAATTAATCTACTGAATATAGATGCAAAAATCTTCAAAAAAAATATAGCAAATGGAATTCAACAGCACATTAAAAGAATTATACACCATGATCAAGTGGCTTTTTCCCAGGTATGCAAGGGTAGTTGAATATTTAAAAAATCAATTAATATAACACAGCACATTTATAAATTGAAGTGGAAAACCACATAATCATCTTCATTGTGGCAGAAAAGGCATTTGACACAACCCTGCAACCTTTCTTCAAACAAACACTCCAAGAAATAGGAATGAAGAAAACTTCCTCTGCATGAAAAAAGGCATAAATGAAAAATGCACTAGTAATATCATAATGAATGGTGAAAGAATGAGTTTTCCCTATGAGATGAGGAACAAGACAAGGATGGCTACTTTCACCCCTGTTATTCAACACATAATAGAAATTCCGGTTAGAACAGGTAGGCAAGGAAAGGAAATAAAAACCTCCAAATTGGAAAGGAAGAAATAAAACTTCATTAATTGTAAATGGTATGATCCTGTAAATTGAAAGTTCCAAAAACTATACAACAATGGTCCCAGAGTTAATAAGTAAGTTCAGAAATGTGGCAGTACACAGGATCAATATATGATAATAAGTCTTTTCCTATACACTAGTAATGAGCACTCTGAGAAAAAAGAAAAAATATCATGTGCAATAGTTACTGAAAGAATCGTATATCTAGAAATAAATTTAACCAAGAACTTGACTTGAATGTAGAAACTGACAAAACATTGCTAAAAAAAGAAACAAACAAAGAAGACCTAATTAAATGGGAGGATATTTTGTGCTTATGGATTGGAAAACTAAATATCATTGGATATCAATT
Organism: Cabassous unicinctus; assembly: GCA_029593785.1. NCBI lineage: Eukaryota > Metazoa > Chordata > Mammalia > Cingulata > Chlamyphoridae > Cabassous > Cabassous unicinctus. Next base: position 8,477 of record JAQZBX010036553.1, read on the forward strand.
CTATCCAATTGATTTACAAATTCTACACAATCACAATGAAATGAAAAGACTTACAATTTCTGGTCTTAAATCTTATTACAAAATCACAGTAAGTAAGTAAACCATCATAGTACTAACACAAGGATGAACAACTAGTTGAATATAATAGATTGGAGAGCTCCAAGATCAACCCTCACATTTATGGCTAACTGATTTTTGTTAAGGTGGCAAAGCCCACATTATTGGGAAAGAATATGCTCATCTATAAATGGTGCTGGGTAAAATGGATTTGCATTTGCAAAAAAAATAAATAAATAAATAAAATAGAAGCAAGACCCCTGTCTCTCACCATGTTCAAAAATCAAATCAAAATGGATTGAAGACCTTAATATTAGAGCTAGCACTACAAAACTCCTAGACAAAAATATGTGGAAGCATCTTTAGCACACTGTGTTAGGCAATGGTTTCTTTGTCATTAAACCCAAATCACCAGAAAAAAAAAAGAAATAAGAGAAAAATAGGGCCTCATCAAAATTAAAAAAAAAAAATAAACAAGTTTTGTTCCTCAAAGGGCTATATCATGAAAACAATATGACAATCCCTACTATACACTAGGGAAATAATTGGAAACTACATATCTGATAAAGCATTAATATTGAGAATCTATGCAGAAATCTTTCTTTTTTTTTTTACAACAAAAAGACATTTCAATTAAAAAATGGGCAGACTTGAAAAGACATATCTCCAAAGATGATATACAATTGGTCAGAATGCACATGAAAAGATGCTCAACATCATTAACCATCAGGAAAATACCAACCAAAACCACAATGAGATAACATTTCACACCCATTAGAATGGTTGGTATTTAAAAATGGAAAGTAACAAACGTTGGAGAGGATGTGGAAAAATAAGCACCCTCATTCATTGCTGGTGGCAATGTAAAATTTTGTAGCTGTTGTAGAAGACAGGTTGGCACTTCCTCAGGTAGCTAAGTATAGAACTACCAAATGAGCTGGCAATCCGACTACTAGGTATATACCCCAAAGAACACTAAGCAGGTATTTGGATAGATATTTGAATACCATTGCTCATACCAGCATTATCACAATTGACAAAAGATGGAAGCATCCCAAGTGTCTATCAACTATGAATGGTTTAATAAAATGTTGCATACGTATATAGATACACACACACACACACACACACACACAATAGAATATTAATCATCCATAAAAAGGAATGAAGTCCTGATACATGCAGCAACATGGATGAACCTTGTAGACCTTTTGTTGAGTGAAATATACTGAACACAAAAGGGCAAATATACTGAACACAAAAGGGCAAATATTGTATGATCTCACTGATTTTAAACAATTAGAAGAAGCAAATTCATAGAATCAGAATACAGAATATAGGTTATTGGAAGGCAGGGTATGTATAGGAAATTAGAAGTTAAGGTTTAAATTGTACAGGGTTCCTACTTAGAATAATGAAAATGTTTAATGGATAGTGGTTATGGTAGCATAACATTGTGAATGCAATTAACAGCATGGAAATATACATCTGAATAGGATTAAAAGGTTAAATGAGATGATATATATGGTAACAGAAAAAAATAAATAAAAATCCATGCAACTACACTACACAGTGAACCCTAAATTAAATCGTGGGCCATTACTAATATTACAATTTTAAAACTGCTATTATGAATTATAACAAATATCTCACACCAAGGCAAATTGTTGTTGGTTGGGTGGTATATGTGATTCCTGTATTTTATACATGATTGTTCTGTAAACATACAACTTACCAATATAAAAAAAACCCTTAATTAGAAAAGAGAATAAAAACAAAGTACCAATATCAGGAAAAATAGGAGTTGTTATAGACAAGCAGAATCTATTTGGCATAAATTTTCTCAAAAATGAATTCCTACTAATGGATGTGTCAACTTTCTGGGAGGCCAAATCTTGCAAGGTCTGCTTTTCTTAGTGATTTATTTGGAATCCCTGACTGGGAATCTTCTCACTGCTACTGTCATTGTAACTAACCCACATCTACACTCTACAATGTATTTCTTTATAGGCAATTTATCCCTCATAGACCTTTGTTGCTTTTCAGTTACTGTTCCTAAATTGATTGTTAATTCTCTGGCAGGCAGTAAATTGATTTCTCTCACAGAATGTGCTGCTCAGATTTTCCTGTTCATCTTTTTTACATCCACAGAGCTGGCCTTCCTTGTGGTGATGTCCTATGATTGCTATGCTGTCATCAGCGACCTTCTCCATTATGGACTCACTATTACCTCAAACTTTTGCACTCAGGCAGCCTGTGGTTCAAGGGCAACTGGGCTTGTAAATTCTGCTTTCCACACAGGCACCATGTTCAGACTTCCCTTCATAAAGTCCAATGTAATCCAGCAATATTTCTCTTATGTGCCTCAAATTTTGAGGATTTCATCTTCAGAAGTTTGGTTTTTAGGGTCTGTAGCCTTAGCCTTCAGTGTTTTTATTATATTCTTATGTTCTGCTTCTTTTGTTTAAGTCATATATTGATATCTTTTCAATGGTGCTTAGGATGCATTTTGTGGAAGCCCATAACAAAGCCTTATCCACAGTTGGCAATTCTTATTTTGTTTGTAATTTCTGGGTTGATTGCTGTGTTAGGTCCGAATGCAAGTGAAGCATCTTTTAATAATCTTCTCATGGTCATGTTCTACACCATGGTGACCCTGTAAATAAATCCCATTATTTATAGCCTATGCAACATAGAGATTAACACATGTATATGCAGAATGTTCCACAAATATTTGGAGTTCCCAAGTGAAAATTTCTTGAATAAAAGGTTCTGAAAAATATTTGAGTGATGCTTGTGTTATATTTTATATATGCTCTTAAAGTTTCTATCCATGTAAAACATCTAAAGTGTTTTTCCTCTGTGTGTATATATATATATATATGTATATATATATGTATATATATGAATATGAATAATCATAAGGTATGCATGTCTATGCCATAGTTTTTCAATTCAATAATTTTTCCCTGTTCCTTGGGAAAAGAAATCATTGCTCAATTTTATATTCAAGTACCCCTCTAACAAACGACAGGAGATGCACTGATGAGATCTCCAAAGCATTTAAACATCTCGTTAAGTCCTTATTTTCCATTTCTTTCCTATATTAACATGTTATAGCCATGGCCTCTGGTTTAGTTGAACTTTGTGTGCCAGAATATAAACATTAACCCACTTATCCAAAGGTACTAGGAAATTTAGAGTTCATATTTGTCAAAGCAAGAACCACAAAATCCCCTTGTTAATTAATGGATTGTGAATAATGGGATTTTAAATTTTATTTCTTGTCTAAGAAATCTTTATCTGTCATGATAACTTCAAGAAGTACTCCTTTGTTAGTTTCTAAATTAATTATAGTTTTGACTTTCATATGTTGTCCTTTAATCTATATGGTGTTGAGTATGTAGGGTGAGAAGTAGGTGTGAAATTTCATTTTATCCAGTATGATTGTCCAACTGTCCAAGCACAATTTACTCAAAAGTACATATTATTACTATTGAACTATCATACACGATCTCTCTCATATATTAAGTGTTCTTATAAGAGCAGCTCAGTAACCTTTTTGTCTTTTGAATGCGACTCTGATTTTTACTGCACTAACAACAGACATATACATGAATTAAACAACAATTTTGTTAGGGAAAATGATGATGTCTTAAGCTACCAGCTGCCATGACAAATACCCCACAGTGGGTTGTCTTAACAATGCTATTTTACTGTCTAATGCTTTCAGAGTTTGGAGGTTGTTTCTTCCAGGTGTCTGTAGTGTGCTGATGGGTTGGCAATCCTTGTGGATTCCTGGCTTTCTGGTCTCCTATCAATATACTCCCCTTTCTCTCCACAGTTCCATTTGACTTCCTGCTTATGGATCATTCCTGTGGCTTTCTGTCTTTTAAGGTCTCCAGTAATAGGATAAGCTCCACACTGATTCAGTTGATCACTTCTTTACTGAAAAAGACATCTTTGACAGGTCCAATTAACAATTGGTTCACAGCCACATGAATAAATTAACATTAAAAGCAAGTTTTTTTTTCCTGAGATATGTCATTTAATCTGCCATATTTGCCTAAGTTTAAAATATATATATTTTTTCTTTATGGCTTGAAATTATTCAAGGCAAATGCATGGAAATCATTGATCTTAGGATGTGGAGTTTTAAAACTGGACTGTTTTCCCTTAAAAGGATAGTTAATGCTATATGGAATAAGACTTGGCTGAATGTGTTTTGCTTATTAAATATTGGATATTATTACTTAATTGGATAGAATTATTTAGAGGGCTAAATACCCAGTGATACATGTGCATTGCCCTTGGGTACCCATGTAGGAGAAGAATTTAAATGATAGAGTTCTCAATTATTTGATTAACTGCAGGAAATTTGCACTTTCCTTTGAACCAATATTGGTGAAATTAGAATAAATATATTTAAGAAATAGAGTGCAAATATATTTCAAGTGTTTTTTTTTTTTACAATAACCTGAGGAAATGAATAAAACAATGGGATCCGATCCCTTTGTTGAACCAAGTTTAAAACTCTAAATATAAACTCTATTCAGCAGGTGCACTAGCTAATATATTGTTAATCAGAAAGAAATATAATTTTCTAAAACAAATTTACAACCTAACTCATAATTATAAAAATAGTCCTAATGCAAAACAAATAAAAACAGAATCCTAAAGATTTATCATATTCCTTTTTCATTCTATAAATCTTTCCTTCTGACTTATAAGTAAAAATTATTATACTGAAATGTAATAAATAATTCCTGGTTTTCACTATGATTGGAAAAAAAAGATCTGATTGTTTTCTGAGTGGTGAGAAGGCTTTCTCTGCAATGTCACTTTTAGGAGAAGATTATAAAGTTCCAAATCATTAAGTCCAGGGTTGCCCTCTTGAAGTTCTTTGGCCAAGGTAGTGAGAGCAGAACTAAGAGATGAGGATTTAAGATCTAACATATCTGTACACCTTTTAAAAATTTGATTTATTCTGCCACAAAACCTGCAACATCCCATACAGAGGGTCTCCAATAGCCAAGGCATGGAATATGGAGTATAAGCATCAAAGGAGGTGGGGAACATGGGAATCCCTGTAATTTCTGAGTAATATTTAGGTAATCTAAGCACCTTTTATATATATATATATATAACATTTATGTAAGCGAATGCACATATATGCATATGTATTTATATATCATTTTATAAATATTGGTATGTATTGTGAAAACTTTAATTTTTACAGACAATGAAAAAATAAAATAAAATAAAGTAAAAATAAAAATAAAAAAGCCATAGCTTAAACACAAGGGGAAAGTGTCATTGCTGGAAAATAATCTTCGTTGCTCTCAGCAACAATACTTAAAATTTTTGTTTAGTGCAACTTAATCTGGTTTTAGCTAACTGACGCAATGTCAAATGATTTTCCAAAGAAGTTGTGTCAACTAATACATACACTCTAGCAATGTATAAGTATTTCAGTGTTCCACAATCCCCCAGGCAATTGGTGCATCCGTATTTATTTGTAGTTATACTTTTAAAAAACTTTCCTTCAAGACTAAAGGTACAGAACATACTGTTATTCATAAAATAAGATATTTGGGCTTCTTCTTTTAAATCCTTTTCTGACCTTACACATTACACTTTATCTTCATGTGGTTTCCTTTACTACATTTGAATTATTCCAAACATTATATATAAAAAGTCTGAAAGACTTATTGTTTTCCTATTAAATTCCTTTCCAATTGGATTTTTTTCTTCATATATATGTATATATACATACATACATATTTACATATGGATACACATGCATATATAAATATTTATACATACATATGTATATAGCATTTTCACACATTCTTTTAATTTTTTTTAATTGGGGTACTTTTTAATTGACTTCATTTCCATGTAAAAGCAATTTTCACTGGTATATGAGATGTGTAGATGTGTTCCATTTGTATATTCACAAACATAATGGCCCTAAGAATTCTTTTCTTTTGTAAGAGGTCTGTGCTGTGATTTTGGGTTTCCTGTGTTTTGTGGTATATAGAAGGAATTCATGTCTGTTGAAATATTATCAATGAACCAATAAACTGGGAGAACTGATTTGAGTTTAAGGGGAAAGAAATAACCTGAATTTCCCAAAAATATCAGCTGAGAAAGGCTCATACTCATTCAAAAAGGAAAAATAATTGAATAAACAATTACTATTTCCTCCTTTTTCCCTTAGGGCAATATCTGATGCTGTTTGGATTTAAAATATCTGTCACATGTTCTCATGGAAGGATGAGATGCATTCATTTCAATCACACTTCTTTTAATTACTTCATTTTTTCACACGTTTGTTTTTTGAATTCCACATTTTAAGCATTTGTCACTAATTCTGTCCATTAATCATTTCTTGTTCATTAGAAAAGTATGTCATAGCAGACAGAAAAAAATAAAATTGACCCATTTTAAAAAAAAACCCCATTAACACACATGCACACCCACTCATTCTTGGAAGAGGTAGGTAAAGCTGATGGATGGATAGATGGATAGATAGAGGCAATAAACACATATCTTGAGAATATAGTTTTGGTATTTGGCTTTATGCTTTTTTAATAGTTGGATCTTCACATTAGCATGAGATTAAACTTTAGTATTCTAAATATATGTAATCATTTTAAATTAGTAATACTGAAAATAATAGAGGAGTAAATAAAACAGATATTTGAAACCCAAAATAATTATTTTGTTTATTCCCATTTTCTCCATGTGGGAGGTCCTGGTTTCAGGTTCCAGGCTCCTCCTAGAGAGGAGGAGCAGACACAATAAGCAGACAGACAAGGGAGCCATGGGGGATAATAAATAAATAAAAATTTTAAAAAATATATTCTAAATAAAAAAAAAAGCTTACTGTCTCTGTGTGGAAAGAGTTTTATCATTCTGGCTCCCAAATGCTTAGCAAACATTTTGGTGGCTAAATAATATATTAACCTTTGAATATCTAAGATTTGAATAACAGGAAACTAGCCTTGGTACTTTAAATCCGTATCTAAAAAATATTCAGCCTTAAGGAACTTACCCTGATTTAACTTAAGCCTTCAACCTGCAACTGTTGAAAAGAACCTAACAGGCTAATTATGGTTCAGTACATTTTATTCAATATAGAGGCAAGTGGGGAAAGACAACTTTGACCAATTTTATATTCAAGTACCACTCTTAAATGTCAATAATTACATTTCTGGATATTGGCCTATGGGAATATGCCTTTAATTTTTACATCTCTTCATTTATAAATAATTTATATTATATGTAGACTTACAGTTCAAGAATTATCCTCCAGACATTTGAATATGTAGAACCATTGGTTTCTAGTCCCCAAAATATACTACTCTACTGATTCTCCTTCCTTTTACTTTCTCTCTACAGTTTGATAATTTATTCAATATTTTTCAGGTGTTCTACATTGGTATTTCTGAGTGCATATTTTTAATTAATGTACCTGGTATGAGGTAAGCTATATTAGCCAAAAGACTTAACATTTTCTTCCCTGAAGAACATATTCTTAGGATTTTATTTTTTAATTTTTATTTGCAAATTTCATTTTCTTTCCTTCTGATCTCACTGCTACCCCACTAGGACTTAGTAGGAACATCTGTGCCTTCAACATCACATTCCTATGGGTAAACAAACATTTTTTTTTTAATTTCTAAGACCACTGAAAGCATATTCAGACTTTCTCATTCTAAACATTTAATAAATTTGTGGAGTGAAGATAACTATTTAGGTAATGACATAGAATATTGACAGAAAATAAATATAACACAATTTCATTTTTTATGTCAGAATTAGGGCAATCATTTATTTCCTCCATATTTTCAAAATATATGCAGTTTAATTCTATATTATGACAAATGTATTTCAATTATTTTCAATAATACAGCAAATGATCTTTATAAAATACATTTTATTAGAAAAAGTTTTGATCTTACAAAACAATCATTCATAATGTGCAGAATTCCCACGCAAAATTCCTCTACCAACACCCTACATTTTTGTGGACTATTTGTTACAGATTATGAGAGAACATGATCAGACTGTTACCACTAACTATCGTCTATAGCATGTATTTAGTATATTTTTCCATAACCCCCTCTTATTAACACAGTACCTTCTCTGACATTTATGCAAGAGTATTACAATATTGCTGTTTATAGTCCATAAGTTACCTCAATTGTATTTTCCCATACATCTCCATATTCTTACCCTCTTGTAATGGGGATGTAAATTTGTTTTAGTTTCAAATGATCTCTTTAATGCTTTATATTTGCATTTATACAAATATATATACAAAATTTCCAGATAACTCCCTTTAATATCAGATATTGTCGGCGTGACCTTGCCGGCTTTGCCGCCGATCGCCGACTTGGGGGCTGGGCTTTATTGTTAACTGCCACTTGTTGCTGTTATTTGCCGCCACCACCGATCACCACCCCCGGGGCAGTTCCCTTGGCGATCAGCCGGTCAGGGGACGAAGGGAGGGGGGTTGCGGCCCCCTGGGCTTGGGCGTCCCCGAGCGCAGCAGGCCAAAGGCCGGGGCCTGCGTCTTAAGCCACAGATGAAATTGGGGAGATGGACACTTCCTGTTTACCAGCGGACGATGAATAACGAATACGGAGACTGTTGCACACTCCAGAGACGAGGCTGGGCTTCCAAGTCTGAGTTTACTAGGCAGGTTTTGATATTTATGTTAAGCAGGGGTGGGGGAAGAGGAAGGGGTGGAACTGTGTTGCAGCGGGGATGGGAGAGGTGGAGCTGGGCCGTGGCGAGAAAGGGAGGGGTGGAACTGTGAGAGGCCACAACAAGTGTTAGCAGCTTAGTTGCGGTGGTTAAGAGAGTGTCCGCCTCTGGTTGGTTGCGGTATTTGGCATTAAGATGGTGTCTATGCTCTGGTTTTCTCGGGCAGTGCACTTGGAGTTCCCATACCACCATTGCCCCCCCCCACATTTCCTTTTCTTTTAATGAAAGTAGGATAGAAAATCATATATCTCTTTGAGGGTTTTAATTACAGGTTTTATAATGTTCCCCTGTTGTTTTAACTGTCTCAGAATATTTTGAGCCATTTATAATATTTTTATGTTAACTATTCATTTAAAAATATGGCTTTCTGAAACTTCTTTGTAGTCCTGATCAGTCTGTTCAAAGCTGTACATAAGTCAACTAAAAGCTGCTTCTGATCTCTGTACCTTGCAGCCAGTTGGATGGTGTGTACTGCTTCATGGTATGTAGGTGTGGAGCTGGCAGCAATTTATAGGAGTCCTCTCAATGACACGTTGGAGGACACATTCCTCACAGGCTGTAATACAAAAGGCTGCCCATGATTTTCCCTTATAATTTACTCAATATCTCTTTCAATACAGAAACACCCTCAGATATTTTTATGTCTGCACATGACTGGCTGCTGACAAATTCTGGTGTTAACAAGAATGATGTTTCCCCCTCCCACAGGCTCCAAATTTCTGATTTTAACATGGCCAAATGAATCTGTCCCTCATTCTGCTTCCATTTATACTCTTACCTAACACTTCTACCCACATCCTTAGATGCCAAATTTCCTATGTTATCTTCTAAATTATATTAAAAGCAATTCACAAACATGTTACCATTGTCTTCATAACTGATGTTCTAAATTTGTGTCCTTTCTACTATTTTGGTGGTTTATTGACCATTAATCTTAGACTTAAAGTTTATTGAAGGTTTTAATGAAAAGATGATATAAAAATGCTTGCATTTCACCCAATTAAAAAATTATTCTTGAATAGATAACCAGATGTATAAAATACAATGACAAGCTATTTTCTGAAATGGTTGTACCAATTAGTGAGAGTTTTCTTTGTTCAATTTCCTCATCAATATTTTATATTGCCAGATATTTAAAATATTTCTTATATGCTGAAAACTTTCTAGTGTGTTGTGTGTATTTGTGTGTTTATACAGTTTGGTGGTTCACCAGAGAGTTAAATAAATAATTAACATAAGACCTGCCAATGTACTACTAGGTATTCACACAAAAATATTGAAAGCAGGGACTCAAATATATTTTAACATGAATATTCATAGTGGAATTATTCATACTTGGCAAAATATGGAAGCAACCTAACTGTTCATCAACCAATAAATGGATATAAACATATGGTATATACATGCAATGGAATATTATTCAACTGTTAAATGGAATAATGTTCTGATACTTGCAATAGCATGGATAGATCTTGAAGACCTCATGTTGAGTAAAATAAACCATAAACCAAGGGACAAATATTATATAATTTCACTCACATAAATTATTAGAATAAGCAAATTCATAGAATCATAAACTAGAATACAGTTTACCAGAGTACAGGTTAGGGTAAGGAATTGGTAGCTAATTACTAGTTAACAGAGGTGTAAAGTTACTATTTGGAGTGAAGGGAAAATTGGTAATGGATGGTGATTATGTTAGCACAACTTTGTGAATGTAATAAATACTACTGAAAGATATATTTGTATATTAGTCAGCCAAAGGGTTATTGATGCAAAATACCAGAAATCTGTTGGTTTTTATAAAGGGTATTTATTTGTGGTAAACACTTACAGTTATAAGTCCCTAAAGAGTACAATCCAAGGTTACTTCCTCACCCAAAATCTTTTGCCATCTGTTGATGCAAGATGGCAGGCCATATCTGCAAGGGGTCACCTTTCCTTTTTCCTCTTAAGGCTCCATGGGCCCAGCTTCTTCTGATCTCAGCTGTAGGCTGGAGGGCTCATTTCTTTTCAGCTCAGGTGCTTCGGTCTTTTCACAAGGTCAGCTGAAACTATCAGACAAATGACTAATCTCTCTTCTTTGAGCCACAGGATCCTATTCAGCTTATGTCTTTCCTCTATCGTTTTGCTATAAGCTGCAAAGAGAAGCCAGCCTGCATTTTCCACATTTAGCTTGGAAATTTCCTTAACTAAATCTCCAAGTTCATAATTTTCAAATTCTATCTTCCACATACCATCAGGAGTCAACCATGCTAAGTTTCTGCAACTTTAAAACATGGATCACCTTTCCTCAACTTTCCAATAGTAGTTTCATCATTTCCTTCTGAGGCCTTATCAGAATTAACTTTAGGCTCCATATTCCTATCAAGTCTCTGAAAGCAATCTAGGCCTTTTCCATCAAGAATCTCCCAATTCCTCCAAAAAATACCCTTTATCAATATATAAAACTGCTCCAACATTTTTGGTAATTATTAAATCACCAGCTGATTCTTGGTACCAAATTCTGTATTAGCTAAAGGGGTGCTGATGAAAAATACCAGAAATCCATTGGATTTAAAAAAAAATAATAATTATTTCATATTTTTTAAAAGATACTTAGATTACATAAATGTTACACAAAAATTGTGGGGATTCCCATATGCCCTACCTCCCATTCTTCCCACAACCTCCCACATAAACATCCTTCATTAGTGTGGCACATCATCTGCAATAAATACGCACATCTTGGTGCTTTGCTACTAAGCATGGACCATAGTTCACATTGTAGAACACACTCTCTCACACACAGTTCTGCATGTTATACGAAGATATAAAATGGCCTATATCTGTCATTGTAATGTCATTCAGGATAATTCCCAAGTCCCAAAATAGCATCTGTATTACACCTGCTTTCTCTCTCCCTGCCCCTAAAGCATCCGGTGGCCACTGGCTCAACATTAATGTTATAATTACTTCCATTATGTGAATCACAATATGTCTATAACAGAATAACAATAAGTGCACTCTAGTCCATAGCTCTTCCCCCAATCCTGAGGAGCCTGAGATGGTGATATCCACTCCACCTCCAAGTGAGAGGGGGCTTATATCTCATGGATAAGATGGATGGGATTATCCTGCCTGTAGCTGCAGACTCTCTCTATTTCCTTGGGTGGCTGTTGTCCATCATCATCTACCCACCAGCTGTCCACAATGAGTCCATTGAACTGTAGAGCAGGAGTTGCAGCTCCACCGAAATTCTGGGACCAGCTGGCACATGGACAGCCCAAAGACTCTGGTCTCTGGAACTACACCTACAAACACTGGCACCACATATGGGCTTGAATAGAAGGGAGAGATGGACCATGTGTAGGGAAGAAATATTTGGGTCCACCTCTGTCACTTCCAGGAGCAAGGATTCCAAAATAGTGCCCACTGATAAGGCGCAAAACTCTGGGGCTATGCACCCTGATATTGGACCTGGGTGTCTCCAGTGCCCTCAGCAGCCACTCTGTTAGGGATGTATCCACATTGGAAGCCCATGAGGTCCTATTGAGATGTGCATAAGCGCTACCTCTGGGAAGACCTCCCAACTCACTTTGAAGTCTCTTAGCCATATGAACTCATTTGTTTTTACTTTTTCCCCCTTTTATTCGTTGTCTTTTTCCAGTTGTATTGCCCATTGGCAATTGTTAGTAATCCCTCATTGCCAGGGAGGCTCATCCCTGGAAGTCAAGTCCCATGCTGGGAGGAAGGTAATGCATTCATATGCTGAGTTTGGCTTAGAGAGGGGCCACATTTGAGCCAAAAGGAGGCTCTCAGGAGGCAACCCTTAGGCACCCTAAAGCAATAAGCTAAATCTCAATTTCAAGAGCAAAGACTCATAAGGCTAGTCATCAATAACAACAGCCCATCAGTGGATCATCCTCCTTTGTGAGACACTGCCCCTGCAATTGGGGTACTGTTGCTACTCCCTTGGAGAATATGGTAGAGCTCTCCAGGATGGGAATTCAGTATTCTCTCATTTACTGAGTGGTTCTCCACCCACTGTGAGCATGCCCTGTGAGCATTTGAACAATTTTATATACCTTTTATATATGTTCATGTGAACTTCCTCCCATGTACCCCCCATCACTCACACCCCACCAACGATCCTCTCCCACCCTGATTGTAACCCTTCTGTGATCCAAAGCATTTTTAAAGATGAAGCCAATACAGAAGCCGAATAAAATTAATAGGAAAATGAAATAATAATGATGTTTAAATGTAAGAGATAAAATACATGAAAACTTAAAAAGAAAACTAAAAATAAAATAAAATTAAAGGATTGGGTACTCAAAAAAAAGAAAAAAAATTGTTTTTTTAACATTTTGCCTTTTATCACTGCAATATGTGGTGTCGAGTCTGTACTGTGGCACCTTCCCCCTCTCACTCCCCAGTGTCTCACTATTTTTCATTTAATTTTCAAAGAAGTTTTAGGTCACAGCAAAGTCACACACCGAATACAAGACACTCTCATATACCCAAACTCCTCCCCCTTTCCTCACCCCATATTAAAACCTTTTTGTACGTGGATGGTAGCATTATTATAACTGATATACAGATAGTGAAACATAGCTACTAAACATTGTGAATTGTTTACAGTATGATTTACATTTTAGATCATACAGTTTTATAAATTTTGATGATAATTACCATGTCCTGTCTCCATCAATGTAAAGTAATGAAAAACATTTCCACTGACCACTAAATGCCCCCTTTTTGAACTATTCTGTTCCTCCCTCCCCATGGCCCCTGGGCCCATGATGACACCCTGGCTTGACTCATTGGATGACAAGATTCATAGTTACATGTAACAAGAGGTCATGACACACTGGTTTGTGCTCCACTATAAGGAACAGCCCTTGCTCTTCAGAGATGTCCCCTATCTATTTCTGCTCTCCCTCAGTATCCTGGGTATACTAACCCACCCTTTCCAATCTAACCACTTGTCAAGCCTACACCACCCAACAAAATATATCAGTATCCTCCTGTCCTATCCCTCCATTACACAACTACACTTTATCACTATACCATAGGTTATGTCCATATGGGTGATGCCTCACAACTTTCTCTTTCTTGTACACCTATATTTCAGACAATACTTCTCAAAGACTGATCAATTTCCTTAATTCATATCAGTGAGGTCATGTACTGTTCATCCATCAATGCCTGGCTTGCTTCACTCAACATAAGGTCTTCAAGATTGATCCTTGTAATCCCGTGTGTTAGCACTTTATTCCTTCTTAAAGCTGAGTAATATTCCATTGTATTTATGTACCACATTTTGTTTTTCTATTCCTCTGTTGATGGGCACCTGGATTGATTCCAAATTTTGGCAATAGTGAACAATGCCGCTATGAACATTGGTGTGCATATATCTCTTCGTGTTTTTGCTTTCAGTTCTGGTATATACCAAGCAGTGGAATCACTGGATCATACAGAAGATCTATTGTTAGTTTTCTGAGGAATTGCCAAACTGTCCTCCACAGTGGCTGGAACATTCCACAATCCCACCAGCAGTGGATTAGGGCTCCTATTCCTCCACATCCTCTTCAACACTTATAATCTGCTGTTTTTTAATAGCTGCCATTCTAATGGGTGTAAGATGGTATCTCATTGTAGTTTTGATTTGCATTTCCCTAAAAGCTAGAGTTGTTGAGCATTTTTTCATGTGCTTTTTAGCCATATATATTTTTTCCTTGGAGAAGTGTCTTTACAGTTCACTTCCCCATTTTTTAAATGGGTTGTTAGTCTTTTTATTTTTGAGTAAAAGGATTTCTGTATTTATGCAGGATATTAGGCTCCTATCAGATATATGGTTGCCAAATATTTTCTCCCAATTGGTAGGCTGCCTTTTTATTTTCTTTATAACAGCCTTTGAGTTGAAAAAGGTTTGAATTCTGAGGAGATCCCCTTTATATATTTTTTCTTTTGCTGCTCGTGCTTTGGGTGTGAAGTTCATGAAACCATTTCCTATTACAAGGTCCTCTAGATGCTTCCCTACATTATCTTCCAAGGTCTTTATGGTCTTGGCTCTTATATTTGATCATTGATGCATCTTGAATTGATTTTTGCATAAGATGTGCAATGGTGTTTCTCTTTCATGCTTTTCGATATGGATATCCAGCACTTGTTGAAGAGGCCATTTTCCCCAAACTGAGTGGGCTTGGTGGCCTTGTCGAATATCAGATGACTGTATATGCAAGGATCTATATCAGAACTCTCAATTTGGCTCCATTGGTCAATGTGTCTATCCTTGTGCCAATACCATGCAGTTTTGAGCACTGTAGCTTTGTAGTATGTTTTAAAGTCAGTTACTGTGATACCTCCAACTTCATTTTTCTTTTTCAATATGTCTTTGGTAAATCGGGGCCTCATACCTTTCCAAATATATTCTGTAGTTAGTTTTTCCAGTTCCTTAAAAAATACAGTGTTGATTTTTATTGGGATTGCATTAAATCTGTAGGGTAGTTTGGGTAGGATAGACATCTTGATGATGTTAAGTTTTCCTCTCATGAACAGGGAATATTCTTCCATTTATTTAAGTCTTCTTTGATTTCTTTAACAGTATTGTGTAGTTTTCTGTATATAAGTCCTTTACATCTTTAGTTAAATTTATTCCTAGGTATTTGATTCTTTTAATTACTATTGTAAATGGTACTTTTTTCTTGCTTCCTCCTCAGATTGCTCATTATTGGTGTACAGAAATACTATTAATTTTTGAGCATTGATCTTATACCCCGTGGCATTACTGGACTCCTTTATAATTTCTAGAAGCTTTGTTGTAGATTTCTCAGGGCTTTCTAC
>JAQZBX010036554.1:0-24134 GCA_029593785.1 Cabassous unicinctus
AAAAAAAAAAAAAGAAAGTAGAAGAAAGGAAGAGTGGAAATTAAAGAAAGACATGATAGTGAAAGAACAAGACAGAATAGATGATTAATAAATACAATAGTTCGTCAGAGATTTTTTTTAAAAATTAGACAAACTCCAGTCAAGACTGATTAAGGGGGGGAAAAAAACAGAAGGTACAAATGAGCAATATGAAGGATAAAAACCATGGAGCATTGTTGAGATATTGGAATTCTGCATGATATTGCAATGATGGATACAAGATATTACACATTTTGTCAAAACCTATAACATTGTGAAGTGCAAAGTATAAAACATAATGTAAACTATAGCCCATGTTTAGTAGTAATGCTTCAATATGTGCTCTCTAATTGTAACAAATATACCACACTAATGAAACTTGTTAATGGGGGAAGCGTGGGAGGGGGAGAAGGTGGGGAATCCTCTGTGTTTTAGATGTAACATTTATGCAATCTAAAACATCTTTAACAATAAAGAAAAAAATTTTTAACTAAAAAAAGCAAACAAATTATAGCAGAGATTAAATAGATAATAAAAAGATGTCATTTTATATCAATAAACTTTAAAGCTCAGATTAGTGGACAACTTCCTAGAGAAAAAAAATCTTAAAGGAGGAAAAAAGCTATTTATTTTTCTTGAAATGTTTTCAACAACGGGCCTTCACACTCTAATCTGAAACACTTCATTTTCAACTCTAAGGAGAATACATAAAAGTAGAAAATCATTCTGAGCATCTTATAATACTGTAATTGATATGTAATGACCAAATTTATGAGTGGAAGGGGCTAGAAACCCAATTTAGCAATAATTGCTTCATAAATGAACACAAACATATTTTCCTTTCAAATACAACACGAACATTAATCAACTTAATTGTTAAGTTCCCCAGATACATCCAGAGAACACCATTTCTCAGTGAAAATCCCCATGATCCGGAACTCGCGGAGAAAGCCGCAGACGGCTTTCCTCAAAACCAAGCAATATTACCGTGATTCTTACTTCCAAAACCATTCACCATGTATTTTCTTTAAAATATTATTTTGAAGGTCCTTCCCTCCAGGCTCCGACTTCCACCTAGCTGCTTAAACTGCACCCTGTAAGGCTTATGCTGGATTCAGAGGAAACCGCAGCCTAGATGGAAGAGACCCCCTGCCACGTCAGCAGGTCCCCTCTAGAAACTTGTCTCTCTCCCACAGCAGCCAGAATGGCCCCAACACAGAAATCAGATCATGTCATTTTCCTGCTAAAAATGTGTCAAAATCCACGCTCACCATTTCCTCCAGACCCTGGATGATCCGGCCATTTGCAACCTCCCTAAATTCATTCTGTGTTCTTTTCCACCACTCACAGTGACTCTGGCCTCAGCTGCCTTCTGACAGGTCTGTAAACTGTGTGTGTACTGGAACCTGCTGTTTTCTTTGCCTGGCAACCCCCGTCCCTTTGCACAGTTCTCTTGTGTAGTCACATATCATCATGGGCACACATTTACTACCCCAGCAAATGCAACATCCCTGGTTTAAATTTACTGCATAGATTATCCTCCTGGTAACACTGTAAGTGTAATAAAATAAAGCTTTCCTGGTTAATAGAAGCCTACAAAAAACTGAGTTTGCCTTATAAAACAACCTTCCAAAGACACTGGGCTGAATCACCAAAATTTAGGGTATCTCCTTTTTCACAGAACTTGAAAACACAGACTCACAGAAAACTCTGGTCTGACTTAAATAAAGACCAGATGCATGACATGACATCCCTTCCTGTGTTCCAACAACACAAACAATAAAGTACAATTTTAAACAGTCCTTGCCCAGTGATATGTATGGTCTGTTTTGAATGAGTCATAACCAATGTTTTGTTCCCTTCAATTTGCTTAAAGATGTTTGTGCAGAGAAAATTAAAAGTCTACTTATGTTAGTCTGTACATGTTTTTAGCTCTCTACCAATCATTTGCTTCTTTTGTAATTATGGGGATTAAAGCACTTGCCTGAAATAAATGCTGAAACCAAAGAAAGGCTATCATTTTCTAGAAAATTTCTCCATCTTTAAAAAATGACATTAGTGAGAACCCCAAAAAACTTTAAATCATCAGACCACGATTTTAAGCTTTAGTACACACCTGTCAGCTTCAATGTTCATAGCTGTAAAACGTGGATAATAATGCATCTCTTAAATAATTCTATGTTGATTTAAAGATCCAGGGAGTTTTGTGCTTTGTAGTTTGTAATACAGTATTACTCTCTGCCTTTTTTAAGGATGAAAGTTGGGTTATAGTGTAGGCCATACAATTAGCTATTCAAATTAGTATGGGTTATTTCCTTAATCAGGAATCACAAACTTGAGTGTCTTCAGGGGGTAGGGGGCAGATAGCTGATTGAAGGGCTGGACGGAATGGAAGCAGGGAGTGCGGCAAAGCAGAGCGTGTGTATTTCCCCCAAAGGGGCCAGCACATCCCGGCCTCTGCCACCTGCCGTGATGCTCTAGTTTGTTAGGAGAAGCTAGGACCCTGAGAATTTGTGTAGTTTAGTCATTTTAAAATGTTGGTAAATAATTCAATTATTTTACAGTACTGAGCTGGACCAAGTAAACATACTTGAAGTCCAAATTCAGCCATGCAGTGCTCAGCCTGGTTTCTGCATTGAGTTTTATATTCTTTATCAAGAAAACGGCCTATAGACGTAAGCCTGTCTCCATGGTTTCATCACCCCAGACATCAGAAAAACTGGATAATACAATGGGTAGTATCCAAGGAAGGGCATTTTGTGTGTTAGACAAAATCTTTCAAATTATCAATGGGAAAAAATGAACGAAGGGATCCTTGTTTGTAAAAAGATGGAAATTAATTGCATACATTATTAAAGTGGAAAACATTTCTACTTAAAAACTTTATATAATTTACATACAAGAACATATATTCTAAATATAATTGAGCTTTCAAATATTTATTTGTTTATTAAAAGTATTCATAGGGGAAGCGGGTGTGGCTCAATCGATAGAGCCCCCGTTTACCATGTGGGAGGCCCTGGGTTCGCTTCCCGGGGCCTCCTTGTGAGGGCAGGCCGGCCTGCACGGCGCGGTGGGCTGATGCAGCGGGACCTCACAGCAAGGGGGAGATAAGCAGACACAGAAGAAACACACAGCGAATGGACACAGCAAGCACAAGCAGCAAGGGGGGGATAAATAAATAAATAAATAAATCTTAAAAAAAAAAAAAGTATTCATAGCAACTACAACTAATGATGTGTCAAGTGTTTTTAATTGGACAGAAATTATTTCTCAAAAAATATTTTCTCCAAAAGCTAGGTTGTAAAGAATCAGTTAGAAAATGAAGGGCTGTCCTTTTCTGTCATAGGCTGTGAACAATGACTCTGCTAATAAATATATTACTCTGGTAATAAAGATCACCAAATTGAATTTTTTACTTTGCATTTTTTTATTCCTAACAACAATAAAAAAGGACTAAGATAAATGAGAGTAATCTTTCACATGCTCAACATCACATCAATATATTTATAAAGCACAAGTTATCTTTGAAAGCTTATGCATCTCCAAATTCTCCCATTTTAAAACTATCTTTTGTAATGTAATGAAAATCAGTTTGGCATGAATAACATGTGCCTTCATTTATCTGCCAAAACTTGGCACTTAGGTTCAGGCTTACCCAGGAAGCTTGTCCACCTTCTCACTCACCTTTAGCGGAGCTTACAATGAAGGCATAACGATGCTCAGATACCCAGGCAGGGACGGGGCCAGGCTGCAGCTGTGGTGCTGGCCCCGCAGGACACGCAGGTCAGCGCGTTACGGCGGATGAACACCCAGGATCTGGGTAAAGAAGTGAAAAATTGGACTTAGAAACACCGAGGCGGTCGATGATCTTTCATTCTTCAGTTTGAGCACTTTTACACAACTAGCACAGAGCACAAATCTCCTCATATCTGGTCACCAGCATTAAACAACTCTACACCTGCTGGATCAATGTGGCTTATACTTTTTTGATAGGCTTAAAAGCACCCATAAAACCCGCTAATTCTCCAAGAAAACCTCAGAAACACCACTAACCACTACCACCAAGGGGATTCCTTGGGTTTCCCAAAAGTTAAAAAAAAAAACAACCAAAACTTTTTGAAAATGGAAGTGCAATCACAATGACTATTTAAAGGGTTATGGTCAATCCCCGCTTAATATTTTTTTTTTCTAAAACAAAACAACTTTCTCGTAGAGGAATGAACTGTACAAGTTGCTGCTAGAGCCTACTGGAGACCAGGGCGGCAGAGGCGGGGGTGGTGGGATGAGCAGGAGTAAGTGACATTGTCTTTCTTTTCTCAGTAACCAACAACGATGACAATTTTCCGTCTGCTCCGTCTCTCTCCTTAAAAAGGAAACTCCTTCTCCGGTGCGTTTTGAGTGGCAGGAACGGCCAGCGGCCCACGCTGCCCCTACACGGAGCATCCCTGCACGCAAAATCTCCGCGCTAAGGGCTTGCCTTTGGCGCTGCTGCGCGTGGACTCGGCGTCGTGGAGCAGACGCCGCGGGCCCAGGTAACCCCCGACGCGCGGCTGGGACCAGGCAGCTTCCCCAACGGCAGGCTCAGAGCCGCGGGGGGTGCGGGGAGCGGGCGCGAAGCCCGGATCCGCCCCCACCCCCGCGTCCCACGCAGCGGTCCCCCCGCTCCCGCAGCCCCTGGCCGGCCCCTACCTGGGCAGGAAGCGGGGCGCCGTGGTGCTCTCCTCCGAGGGCGCTGGGGGCGGGCGCTCCCCAGAGTCGCGGGACTAGGGGCCGAAGGGGCGATGGCACAGCTCGGTGTGGCTCAGGGGCGCTGTCGCGAGCGGGTCGAGGGTCGGCGGGAGGAGCCGAGAGAGGCGACCCGCCGTGGGCTCCCCGAGGGTCCCCGGGCCGCCGCGGCCTCTGTCCCGGGGCGGGGAATCCCTCCCGTCGCG
This sequence comes from Cabassous unicinctus, assembly GCA_029593785.1. Classification (NCBI taxonomy): domain Eukaryota; kingdom Metazoa; phylum Chordata; class Mammalia; order Cingulata; family Chlamyphoridae; genus Cabassous; species Cabassous unicinctus. Next base: position 4,953 of record JAQZBX010036554.1, read on the forward strand.
CCCGCGTGCCCCGCCCCGGCGGCTGCCCGACAGGAGCGCGCCCTCGGCGCCGAGCGCACGCGGGGCCCTGGGCTGGCGGCCGAGGCGGGAGGGCCTGCCCGGGACCCTGGGCGCACCCCCGGCGCGGTGCCCCGACGGAGGGGAGGTGCGGCTCCGCTCTGCGCGCTCCCCACCCCCGGGCCCTCCCGCAGCCGCGCAGCTTCCCGGAGCAAATGCTCCCACCTGCGAGGCGCGGAGTTTCCCCCAGGACTGCCGCAGGCTAGCGGGACGCGGGCCAGGGGAACATAGTCCTGCGCCCGCGGGCGCTGACGCCAACAGAGCGCCTCCGTTGCAGGCCCCAGAGGGAAAGCGACCAAGGAAGTGATCACGTCAGGCCAGTCCACTCCGGCCGCCTGCTAAGGAAGTTGGGGCTCAGGCTGGAGTCAAGGGCAGGAGAACCCCGCCAATTACCACCGCTTTCCCTGGGTCTCCCGACAAGCAGGGCCCACTGGGTGGGCCGGGCCCGAGCACATACTGACCAGCTGCCCTCTGGGTGGGCCCCGCCCGAGCACATACTGACCAGCTGCCCTCTCAGCAGCCGTAGTGGGAACATAGCTGTGCCCCATCCCTTCAGGAGATGAGAGTCCCAATCAAAAGGCCCCTTGGCTCTGTTACCAGCCCACATGGGTCTGTCATTCACAGCTCTCTAAATGACAGGAATCACGGAAGAGACCAAACAGGCGTCCTCTAGTCCTAATAAAGCCAGCTAGCTTAAGGGAGAGAAAGGATCTTCAGACTAGATGCCAAAAAGACATTCGACATATTGAAGACCGTTTTCTCATAACCTGTCTTTAAAATTGAACAGTGAATTTTTACATGGAGAATATTGAGCCAATAGCTTAACATAAAGATGGATTCAAGATTTCAGGTTATTTCTTAAAACCAGATCATAACAAATACATTATTTAATACAATTCTGGCCGTTTTGGACATTCCTGGGAAAATTTAAAAATTAAGAACACAGCCCTAGTGGCTACATTCAAAATAAAGCAGCAACTTTCATAGAGACCAACAATAGCCAAGTAAAATACAGTAGAAAAATGGATCCCATTAACAATAGTAACAAAGAACATGAAATAACTAAGAATGATAAAAATGAGAAACACGGGAGACCTGAAAACAGAAAAAGAAAATGGAAATATTAAGAACTCATTTATAAGCTATTTTATTAATTAGAGAGACATATGATTTCCTTAAGTGAGAAGGTCAGTTTTCAAATACATAATGACTACTTCCAAATTTAAGAGGCAAAAGTATTCTAGAATTCATCAGTAAAACTGCACAAGCTTTAACAGTGAAGCCCAATGTTTGGCAGAGTGTGGTCTGAGGCATCTGAGTGGTCCCAGAAAACCACCCAGGGTCAAATTACTTTCATAATACTATTATGGCATTATTTGCCTTCCTTTTGGTCCTCCCCCCCTTTTTTGATAAGTATTCAGTGGAGTTTTTCAATGGCAACATATTATGTGATATCACAAAAGATTGAATACAGAAGCAGGTATGGGAATCCAGCTGTCTTCCATTTCACCAGATATGAAAGTGATCTGCAAAAATGTAAAACATTTGGGGGACACAATTCAATACATAACATTGTTAAACTGAATCGAAGACTAAGCCTAGGCTCCTATCTCTCTTCCAGCTTTAACCCATCCATCTGTCCCAGAAAAAGAGGTTCAGAGAAAGCAGAGACAAGGATGGGCCTGCCGGCAGCAGACCCCAGCTTGGAAGCTGATCCAGGGCATCCAGGGGCAGCACTCAGAAACTCTACCCTCCAATAATAGCACAAAGCTGCAGCCCAATTAGTCCCCAAATGTAACGTTATCCCCTTATCCCACTGATATTGTCTTAATTGAGACCTTCACCATCGTAGATAATTTCAGCTTTTTCCTGCGTTTATTTCCCTTGCCTTGCCCTCTCAACTTTATGCTAAGTCAAATCAATAAATGTACTACTCAAGTGCTTCACAGGGAGACTCCTTGCTTTTATAGTGCACTTGGGTGACAACTCTCTCAGACAAGAAGACAAAGTATGGAAAAACCAGTCCTCAAATTCATTCTGCAAATGGCCCGGAATGGCCAAAACAATCTTGAAAAAGAGGAACAGGGTTGGAAGACTGACACTTCCCAATTTCAAGTTGTACTACAAAGCTACAGTAATCAAAACAGTGTGCTACTGTATAAAGCCAGACAAATAGATCAGTGAAACAGAATTGAAAACCCAGGAATAGACCCATGTATCTATGGCCAATTGATTTTTTACTAAAGCGCTAAGTATATGTAGTGGGAAAAAAAGTCTCTTCAACAAATGGTGTTGGCAAAACTGACTATCCGCAGGCGGAAGAATGAAGTTAGATCCCAACTTCACGTCATATACAAAAATCATCTCAAAATGGATCAAGGACCTACATATAAGAGCTTTCTGGGCAAATCTTAATAACCTGCGATTTGGCAGTGGATTCTTAGATATGACACCAAAGCCATGCCCAATAAAACAAACAATAGATCAATTTGACGTCATCAAAATTAAAAACGTTTGTGCATTGAAGGAAACTATCAAGAAAATTAAAAGACAACCTATAGAATGGGGTTAAATAGTTGAAAAGTATATAACAGATAAGGGCTTCATATCCAGAATATATAAAGAACTTTCACAATGCAAGAACAAAAAAACAAACCACCCAATTGTAAAAATAGGCAAAGGACTTGAAAGATATTTCTCAAAAAAAAAAAAAAAACAACATATACAAAGGACCAATGACATGAAAATATGTTCACCATAGTTTTAGCCATTAGGGATATGAAAATCAAAACCAGAATTAGATACCTGTTATATACTTCTTCACACCTCAAGGATGGCTATTATTAGGAAAAAAGAAACAAAATAACAAATATTGGAGAGGATGTGGAGAAATTGGAACTCTAACGCATTGTTGTTGAGAATGTAAAATGGTGCAGCCACTGTGGAAAGCAATATGGTGGTTTCTCAAAAAGGTAACTGTAGAATTACCGTATGACCTGGCAATCCCACTTCTAGGTACATACCCAAAGAGAGTAAAAACAAGGCTGCAAACATACTTGTACACCAATGTTTATAGCAGCATTATTCACAATAGACCAAAGCTGAAAATAAACCAAGTGTCCATCAACAAATGAATGGATAAACAAAATGGGGGAAACAAAATGGAATATTATTGCCTGTCAGAAAGAATGAAGTTGTGAGACATGCTGCAATATGGAAGAACCTTGAAAACATTACGCTCAGTGAAATGAGCAAGACACGTAAGAACAAATATCACTTACGAAGATGACTAGAAATAGCAAATTCGCGGAGATAGAAAGCAGATTAAAGGTTCCAAGGGGAATGTGAGTAGAGGGGAAGGTGCAGTGTTTGTGTGTAAAAATAAAAATAATAAATAAAAATTAAAAATACATAAAATAAAACAACAACAACCAAAGACATAAAGAACATGAAGGTGTCTCTAATATTAGGTGTCTCTAATGGAAGGACCAAGTAGATATCTCTACTTACTAATAAGGAACCTGAAGCACAGAATCAATAATGACTTTCAATAGCCACACCCTCAGTAGAGTATTTGCTTCTTTCAGATGACAAATTCCAAAAGCTACCACTTCTGTAAATCCACAAATTAGAATTTGATCTTTACAGGACTCTTGAGCAGAAAATCCTGCTACTCCAAATCTTCTGAGCCCTAGTTACTAGCTTTCCAATGAAAGGTAGGGAGTTGACTTAGACCTTGCCATGGTAAGTCTCTCCTGGAACCGTGCTCCCTCTCCTCTAGCCACACCAAGTGCCTACTCTCTACGCTTACTGAATCATTATCTTCTCAGTTGTGATGCACCTGTTTGTTCCTTTCATAGGGAATAGCATTTGCCATAATTGGTATGATGGTACCGTAGTTATTTTTTTTTTAGGAAATCTATCCACATATTCTTTATTCATAACTCAATAAATATTTACTGAGTGCCTTTATGCGGTAGACCTGGTCTAGCTCCGAGAATTTGAGACCCATCTTTTTCACATGTATCTGTAAAATGTTTGCAGAATCACCTTCTCCTATGTGAGTTGATACTCCACGATTAGATGGAAAATTACCAATATAAACGTCACTCATAGAGTTGAAACTAACACATGCTTTCACTTTAGCTAAATCATCTTTTTGTCAGAATTCTTAACTTGTTAGGAAAGTTTTGTTTTGTTTGTTTGTTTGTTTGGTCAAGAGAAATTATTTACTAAAAATAAAGCAGCTGAAGTTTTTCCCAGGAAAACTGCCACCATGGGAACCTCCATGATAAAATGCCTTATCTTCTTCACTCCTGAATTGCTGCCTTCTTCCATATTTTTTAGGCTTCAGTTGAAGTTAAAAAAAAATCCATCATGATGAAAACCTTGTGGTATCTGATCCCTTCTTGCTCAGTCTGGGCTGGACTGCGGTGGAAACTTCAAGGGCTGCAGGTGAGTTCATGTGTCAGGAACATGGGCTGGTCAGAAGTCACAGCAACTGAAGCCCCAGGAGGTCCAAGGAACCTGGCAGAATGGGATCATTCTACTCTTCATCACAGGAGTATCTCTGAAAGGCCTCAAATCTCATAGCCAGATCGTTCTCTGGCAATCCCTGGGGGAGCTGCCCAACTCCAGGTCTACACAAGTCAAACTTCACCCACTGGTAATTGACACATTTTCGAGCTCCTGGACAGCTCCTGGATGGTCAGAGGAGAAAACCCAAACAAGTCCGCTCCAGAGGGCAGCAGGTTAGGCATCGGTTTCCCGTGGTAGCACTTAGGGTCTTGAGCAGTTCTGCATGACAGTCATCCGCAGAAGAGCTGACAATGGCCTTCTGGGACCATCTTCAGGAACAACTTCAACCCAAGGTTGTACACCACCATCCTGGAGTTGACAGGGTGTTTTCTTGATCATTGTTTTGGGTTCCTCCTTTCACTGTTTCCCAGCTCTGAGGACATTTACATATCATATTGCTGGTTAGAATACATCAAAGCTGACATTACAATTGCATCGATTTAGACAGAAGGAATCTAGGATTTGATTTCCATAGATGTTGTTTGTGAAATAGTCCACATTTAAAGGTCTCATTGTTGTCATTTACTTCATTTTTCTCTGTGAATGTTGAACCTCTGCCGTTGCTTTGTGTTCTGTTGCTAGGTGGGAGGGAGAAGTGCACAACGTCACTATGTAATACAGTTGAAAGCTGCCCTTCTGTAAAGGACATGCCAGCTGTTTCCAGTAGCACCTGCTGTGTACGCTTTTTTTAATCTTCCTATTGCTCTTTTTTTTGTTTGTTTGTTTATTTCAGGCAATAATAGAATGACCAGGAGAGAAGAAAATGGTAATTTGTGTGTGTGTGGTGGGGGGGTGTCTATTCACGTCTTACCTTGACCTACACTCATTTAATAGCAAATACTTCCACGGAGTCTCATGAATTGGAAAAGTAGCATTTCAAATAATCATTAACAGAAGTAAAATGTTTGGCTTGGGTTCTTAATTAGAAATACAACTGCAGTTTTAAAATAGCTTCCTTCTAAAAGGTATATTTTACAAGAAAATTTAATGAATACAGCCAATAAAGGTAAGCACTTTGTAATCCAGACTTTCAGGCGTGTGTGGAAAGGACGAAGATTGAGGTCAGGAAGTAGGGTGTAAAACCTCTTTTAGAAAGCAAAGTACTTGGCATCCTTGACATTTGAAATGTGTTGTGAGATTTTGTTTATTCGTTTGTTTTTAAGCCCTCTCTGCATTGTGACAACACTTGCAGGCTATATTTATAATTGTGCATTTTTCTTGTGAAATATTGTGGGTTAGAGGATGGAGGATTGTGGCTGGGACAAAAAGAAACTTGAAGATCCTTTAGTCCAGGCCCCTATTTTAGGACTAGGACTTCCGTGGCTAATGCATTTGCCTGAGGTCACATATCACGTCTATAGCAGCCGAAGGTAGAGCCCCGGCCTTCTTTCTTTGTGCCCATGTTCTCGCCAGGACATCCCGCTCTCTGCTTGATTAATTTTAGGGTAGATTTTAGGCTCCTGGGAACCTGGTGGGGTAGGTACCCCGCTGGCTACACAGACTGGTATGAATTGCTACAGTCCTCACTGTTCAGCTTAGACTCATGGACCACACGTGACAGAACTGGGGTTTCCAAACGGAACAGAGATAGTTAAATACCCTCATGCCAATGGTAGGTGATCCTAAGCGTAAAGAAGTAGCACACAGAAAGGAAATTAAGAAAATAAGTCATTCCTCATTTCGTTCATTAAAAGACTGTGGGTATTATTGTAAGTGTAGGGGACATGATGACCCAAGAAAGAGTCAAAATCCCCGTCCAGAGAGATTGTGTTCTAGTTCTGGAGACTAAACAATTGAATAAATAAAAGGCATTGCATTTCAGATTGTCATAAACATGAAAAGAAATAGAGCAGAAAAGGAAATAGAGAGTTTGGAGGTAGGGAGCTGCAGTTTTAAGTAGGGTGAGGAGGGGAGGGCCCCCTGAGAAGGTGGGATGGGCCCTGTGGCGATGAGAGCCCAGGCTTACGATGGTGCCTGGAGCACAGGTAGCATGGAGGCTCCTTTGACCTGTTAAATGAAACACAATGACCACCTATACTGGGCTTGCTGGGAGGGGCTTCTTCCTGAGAAAGGATTTTCCAGAGGACAAAAATAATTGAGCTACAGTAGCTTTCCAAGAAAATAGAACAATGGAATGCACCCTACAGAATGGCAGATAGCAATACCTGGTGATAAACAAGTTTCGGTCCAGGGCAGATAGCTTCTTAGATTAGATATACCACACTCCTCGATGTATAGCTGCTCCCCACTTTGTAAGAACCCCCTGTGTGAGATGGCAACTTCAGGCCAGCCAGTTTCCTCCCTTGCTTCCATATTCACCCTATATTACCGCCCTCTTTCTACTCCCTTAGCGGACTCCTTTCCACGTGTGGTTTGGATGTTGCCCTCATGATAAGTCATAAACAGCTCAACTCAGCATCCATAAATACTATCTTGTCCAATATTTTATTTTAACAGATAAGAAGAGAGTTCCCTCATGGGCCAGGGGAGAGGAGACCTGTCTGAAGCCCCTGATCGCCAGGGGTCCCTCCTCTCTCCCTCTAGCACAGGTGCAGCTAGGAAAGGGGTGGCCTTAGGTGGGAGAGTTTAGTTCCTGTCCGGAACTTTCCCATGTGATCAGTAGTTTAAAAGTTTATGAGACTTGTAAGAAATGGAAGAGACACAGGAAGAAGGAGATAAGAGCTGAACCTCCTGAACAGCATTTCTGATAGAGATAAACATGAAAAGAAATAGAGCAGAGAAAGGAAACAGTAAAGAAAGTGTAACAGAACAATTAGCCTCAGTATCCAACCTGTGCCCTCCCCACCTTGTCCATTTGTAACTCCCTCGTGCTTATGACATTGGCTAGGAGGACCACCCCTACTCCCAGACTTGCTTCTTGGGCTCCGTAGACCAAAGTCTCCCTCCATGTTGATTTTAACTGGCTTTCATTTGTGTATATGGACATGACGTTGCGAGAAGACAGATGAAGAACGCAGTGCAATGTCCACTGTCCTCTAGGCTGAAGACCTTTGGAATAGTCCTTTCTTTCCCAGAGTTGGTTGGGAAGGGAAAGAGAACATCAGCCAGCCTCTGGGTTCTGCTCTGATCCAGCAGTAACCCTGGATTTATTCTTAATTTAGAGTATTGTGCAGAATGTCACTGTCCAATAAAGTTGTGGTTGGGATGCTCCTGGGTGTGGCAGAGATGGAGGAGAGTGAGGGTAGGAACAATTTTAGAAAAAAGGCAATGACATGGAAACATAGAGCAAAGTTCCTCTTTTCTGCTCAGTTCCCGGGGATCCGATAAAGCTTCTGCCTGACTTTCATATTTATGGAACTAAAAACATTCACTCACTTTGTATAATCGGATGCTGGGAGGTGAGGGATTCTCCAGCTGAAAAGCACCTGAGTGTGTAGCTCTTCTCGATAGTGTGATGTTGAAGAAAACCGCTATGAGATCTGGAACATATTCAAGCAAAAGCAGGCAAGCAAATATTCAGGAAGTTACAAGGAATAAGAATGGCAGGCAGTAGGGAGGAAAAAGAGAGTAAAATAGAGGGAAATGCTTTAGAGTTGGAAAAGTGCTGCAGATGGATGCCACTGCTTCTGAACTGCTCTCCCCACGAGGCCCAACATGCTCCAGCGATCGAAGCCAACAGTTTATTTAGCCTGCTTTGGCTTGTTTTCCTCCTGTGAAACTCACTTCTTATTTTAAACGGACAGGAGGGTGAAAAATAGGAGTCACGGCCCACATCTAACTTATTGTCAACGTCCCCTCGTCTTGGCTGCTTACTAGCTGTGATGCAGTGACTGCACTCCTTAAGGTGTCCGGGCCTCCATGCACTCATCTACTAAACAGTGAATGATAAGAATATTACCTACCTCACAGAATTATTTTGAGAATTAAATAAAATAATAATTTCAAAGGCTTAGTACATTCCGTGGCATGCAATATGCAATCAATACACCTTATCATTTTTACTGTTGGCATTATCATTTTCATCGTCCTCCCACAGGCGGATTTCAGCGCTTTTGTTGCAAAACCCTTCCCGGCGTGCTCCAGTACACCAACTGTTTCGACCCAGAAGGCTGGAGCTGCCTTTGTCGCCGCAGAGACTCACTGCATTAGTAGCTGTCTGAGTGCCGCACAATTGTCTTAACTTCTCTGAACCGTGATTTTTCTCATTTGTACCACAGGTAGACGTTATCCACTTCCTAGAGATGAGAACCCTCAAGTTCAGCAAAGTGAAGGGCTAAACAAGTTCACGTGCAAGGGCCTGGGACTTTGTGGGCTCAATGACTGATGACTATCTTTTAGCTATGATTTTCCTTCCGTGAAAGTGCTAATACTAAAACTTACGAGATTCTTTCACACAGAGGTGGCCAAAATCAAGTCTGATAGAGGATCCCCCCCCCGCCCCCCAGAAATCCCACTTAAAAATAGAATGTTCCCTGTTTCTGTGACCCACTATTAAATAATCTGCAGAGCTCTCCATAAAGATGTCTCTGGCTTCTGAGAACGGTATTCTTTCCCGAATGATGATCCTGAATGGTGTAAATGAATCCTGTCTTTCCGGGATAGATGATTACATCTACCAAAATGAAAAGACTCCCACGAGCGACTGGCCTGCTCCCGTCCAGCGCTAGCACCTGGAGCCTGTCGCCCAAGCGAGCGGCTCTGGCCGAGCACGGCCGCAGGGAGCAGCCAGCAGCTGCATCGCGTTTCCTCGCACTGATCTCATCAGAACCGAAGGCCCACTGGCGCCCCAGATGTCGGAAAGGAGCCATCTGTTTCTACAGGAGGAACCAAATGGGCACTTACAGGTGGAGCACAGAACAAATAAAAGCAAACCATCCTTAGGGAGCCGGCACGTTGCTCCTGGTCTGCTTGTTGGTTCATTATTGCTAAAACGTCATTCTCTGACAGGCACTTTCGTAAATGCATCCTGCACTTTTGCGGTGCTGAGGAGAGGGGGAGGGGGAGGAAGGGGAAGGAAAAATCAGCAGAAAGTAATTTTTGCGTATCCCACTCTGAGGCAGGCCCACTTCAACCCCACGGGGAGAGCACGGAGGAGAGACACAGGTGCCACTTAATGAGCATGAAATAGAGTTTTTAGGCAAACATGGTCTGGGGTGGATTTCTCCTGATTAGCGATATAATTAACCTTCGCTATGATTACAATAGTTATTAATAGGCCAAGAGTCCAGGACTTGTACAACAGTGGAAGAACTGCCGTCCCTTTGATTTAAGCAACCATACAAATCCCAATAAACATTTGTCTAGAGAGTTCACTGGGCTGAAAGAGACACATAACCTTGCCTTCTGCACTGTGAACTAATTTCTGATTTTAAAACTGCAAAATTCTTTGCCGTGCAATTAATTCATGTCTGAGAGGCATCGAGTGATGGAGCGATGCAAGTTGTCTTGGCAGTGTTAAATTATACATTTATCTTAAGCGGAGGTAAAGTGATCCCACAGGGTTTGTTAAAATATTTACATTGCAATTAGCGTAATGGGGGCTTTCGATTCTGCCCGAGATAACTTGGAAAACCAGGAAAACCAGCAAACTGAATATAAAAAAGGGCAAAGAACAAAATATACCTCTGCAGGTAAGTTAAAAAGTGTTTTCAGATCCAACGACTTACTTCCCCCCGCCCCCAGGTCCGCTGAGTATGTGGCTTTCACACCGTACAGCATTGGGTCTGTGACCCTTAAAGACACATGCAGGACTGTCTTCCAGGCAGAGCAAATCAGAGCGAGTATTTCGAGCCCCTTGCTGGGGGTTTTCTTTTGAGCCACCCCTTTGCTGGGGGTGACTCTCCCCATTGGTGGAGCAAGGCAGAGGCCAGATTGGATGGTCGGGTGGGATAGGAGAGCAAGGAGCACCCTTGAGTCTCTCCTTTTTTTTTAATTTAAAATTTTTTTTTATTGGGGTCACATGTATATGACATAAAATGTTTTATTTTAATCACTTTCAAATACACAATTCAGTGGTATGAATTACATTTGCGATGTTGTGCTACCATCACCATCATTTATTACTGAAACTTTTCTATTGTCCCAAACAAAGCTCTGCACCCATTGAGCATCAGTACCCATTCCCACACCCCAGGAACCCATAATCCACTTTCTGTCCCTATGAATTTGCACATTCTAGTTATTTCATATAAGTCAAATCATACAGTATTTGTCCTTTGGTGTCTGGCCTATTTCACTCTACATAACGTCTTCGAGGTTGATCCATGTTGTAGCATGCACCATAACATCAGGACGTCAGTATTTTGTATTTCATATATTGCATGTATATACCACACTTTCTTTATCTATTCACTCACTGATGGGCACTTGGTTGCTTCCACATTTTAGCAACTGTGAATAATGCCGCTATGAACATAAGTGTACAAACTGTCCAAGTCCCTGCTCTCAGTTCTTTGGGGTATATACCTGGGAGTGGGATTGCCAGGTCAGATGGGGATTCTATACTCAGCTTTCTGAGGGAGCACCAATCTGTTTTCCACAGCCACTGCACCATGCTGCAATCCCGCCAACGCTGTATGTGCATTTCTCCAACCTCACCAGCACTTGTTTTTCCGTTTTAAAAATAATACCATTCTACTGAGTGTGAAGTGGACTTTTGTTTTCTTGTGGTGACCAAAAGAAGTTGATGCCTAAATGTGCATCTGTATGCTGTAAAGTCCCCGTCTTCTTCAAAAAAAGGGTGGGATCCCATCTACATAAAGTCTGTCCTTCTTGTTTGATGTGCCCTTCGGGGTACAATTAATTCTCATTTCAGTGATCGTATCTGTAAAAGGAAACGAACATATTGATCACTTCGAGTGTGCCATAAGCCTGCTAAGCACACATCATCTCATTTAATCCTCTGAGAACGAGTGTCCTATTAGAAAGAATTAGCATCTCCACTTTACAGATGGGTAAACCAGGGCTCCGAGAGGTTAAGTAACTAAGCCGAGGTATTTCTGTTCATAAGCGGACCCAGACAGTGAGAAACAATCCATATGCTGGTATGCTTTATAGAGTGTGATATGTATAGCAGGCTTGCCTTATAATAGAAGCTGCTTTAAAAAATACATTCCAATGGAATGTCTTGGTTTTTCAGATATTGTGTCATGGACAGATATTCAGATGAGAAATCAAAGACTTTGCCTTGCCAGATTGGTTGAATGCCTTTTAATGACAGATGGCTTTTGCACAGAAAGGTAGGAAACTTTGTAGATATCCCAAAATATCTTCCCTATTTACTTGTCACTGAATCTGAAATTCTCTGAAAAGCATGTTATTCAAGGAAGGCCTGTGACAGAATGCATATTGGTTATTAATAATAAATAGCTCTTGGGTAATTCTTTTCTCATATGTTTAATGCTCATGACATCCCTGAGAGGTAAATACTATTATCCCCATATTACACACGAGGAAACTGGGGTCTGGGTTTCTCAGGAGCGAGGAGACCCGCTGGCTCCGAATCCTGGATTGTCCCACACCGCTGGGGCCTGGAGGCGGTGGGCAGAGCATTAAGATGCTGCCATCAACAATGACTAAAAACGACTGGACTGAGTAGCAGAGAGCAGGACTCTGGGGCATGCTGGGGCATGGAATCGCTCAGTTTTGATGGTGGGCTTGGGAGTACACAAGAGCTGGGATGATGCCCCTTTTAGGATAGATGGGTGGTAGAGAAGGAAAACCAGCGGGGGAGACTCTTTTGAGAAGGCTGACAATAAAGAGGAGAGAAAGGTTGCAATGCAGGGGAGGCGTTTATAGGCCAGTGGAACTCGCAAAAGGAAGGACCCAATGGAGAAAGTTATTGAAGACCATGGGCCCAGTGTGTTAAATACGCATGTGTTTGTGCACCCCCCGCCCCATGCTCCTGGCTTCCCAGAAGTGTTCTCAGCACATAAACCTTCCTTTGCCCCCCTCGTAAATTGGCAACAGCTCTGAGCCCATTGAATTAGGACTTTTGTTTCTGTGTCTCCGTGAATGCAGAGATGATTACTGATTCACTTTTGTAAACTCTGGGCCTTTCACAGCGTGGTGGCTCAGTTTGGTGAGTGAATAAATGGCTGCAGAAAAGACAGGAAGAGGAGGAAAGCAGGGTGGCCTGAAGACACAGGGACAGCCATTCCTGCAAAGGTCAAGGGTTTGTTTTCAGAGAAAGGCAGCAGAAGATGTAAGGAGGGAATATAGAGAAAGAATTTGAAATGGAGAGATGAAAATTAAATAAACATGGCCAGGACAGTACATGCTGTACAGTGGCTCTACACCACCAGTGTGTATGAGGTCACATTTGTGTACGTGTGCATGTGCAGGAATATATGCATGTGTGTGAGAATATGTATGTGTACATGTGTACATCTGTGCATGTGTGAATGTGCATGCACACACACATATGCATGTGCACACATGTGCAAATGCATGTGCATGTGTATGTGTATGCATGTGCACTGTGAGTGAATGTATGTGCACATGTATATGAGTGCATACGAATACATGCCTGCACATGTGTGCATGCAGGGGTGTGGATGTGGGTACCCATGGATGAGCATGCATGGATACATGCAAGTGCATGTAATTGTATATGTGCACATGCATATGTGTGTGGGAGTGTGCATGCATGGATGTGTGTATGTGTGTATGTGCAATTATGTGCACATGAGTATGATTGTGCATGTATGGTTATGCATTTGTGTATTGTGTGGATGTGTATGCATGCATGAATGTGCATATGTTTTGGCACATGTATGTGTGTGTAAATGTGTAGGCATGTGTATGGGCACACACGTGTGAACATGTGTTATGTGTGCTCATGTGCATGTGTTCACATGCATTTACGTTGCATTGTAAGTGTGTGTATGTGCATGTGTGAATGTGTGTACATGCATGGATGTGTGTTTATGCGCACATGTGTGCATGTGTGTGCATTTTTATGTTGGCACGTATATGTTTGTGCACGTGTGAATTGCGCTCATGTGTCTGTGGGCCCTTGCACATGCATGTGTGCACACGTGTGGGCAGGGGCAGGGTCTCCTGGAGGAGAGGTGGGGGCTGCAGCAGTCTTTGTAACAGGGAAGAAGGCAGCCTGTGCTGGCTGTGAGCGAGGCTGTGTGGCCCAGCCGGGAGGTGAGGGTGGCTGACACTGCCTCTCTCACAACGTCAGCAACTCAAGAATGGGAATAGACATGCCCCAAGGTGGAGGATCACACATGGCTGCAAGTCAGCAAGGTGAAAAGAAGGAAGCCATTCTCGGGTGCTGGCAGGCATAGGGGTTAGGCAGCCAGAAAATCAGCCAAAGGGGACCTGATTCCCTTCCACCCTTTCCAGCAGGTCTTTTTTTTCTGACAGGACAACGCTGACCGGTGTGGGAAACTCCAGTCCTGTCTTAGTCTGCCACAGGGCTGCTGATGCAAAGTACCAGAAATGGGTTGGCTTTTATAATATGAAATTTATTAGGGTAAAAGCTGACAGTTTTGAGGCCAGATTTGGTGTCCAACTCAAGGCACTATCAGAGATGCTTTCTCACCAAAGTCAGCTCCTGGTGACCCTGGTGTCCCACCACGTGGTGAAGCAAGATGGCGGACAGTCTAGGCTGAGGCCCCTGCCTTCCCCTCAAGGCAGAACTCCATCTCCTGGAGCTCAGCTGTGGACGACCAGGCATATGGCAGGGCTTGTCTCCTCAGCCTCGTGCCCCTCAGGGGCCTCTTTCCTTGCCTCTGAGCTCTGCTGGCTCCATATCTGGAGCCTGTCTCAGCCTTCGGGGCTCCTCTATTTCTTGCAGTCCTCTCTCTCACACATCAGGCTCAGAATGGCAGCTTCCTTTCTCTGTGTCTCTCTCTGTGTCTCTGTTTATATAAAGCTCCATTAAGAGGGCAGAGACCCAATCTGAGTCACGCCTCACTGACATAGTCCAATCAAAAGGGCCCCACACCTACAGGAATGGATTAGTTCCATTCCTTTTTGAGATTCATAAAATAAGTTCAAACTGTCACAAGTTCTGGGTCCTTTTCTAGAAGCAGCCAGAGCCTCCCCATGTGTGATTAGTCACATACAATTAATTTTTAGACAGTTTTGGATCCTAAGGAATCAGCTTTGATTTCAGAAACTGCTATCCTCAACCTCAACCACAGGCTACCGGGAGGCAGAAAACATCCAGAAGTTGGAGAGCAGCCGACTCATAGAATGTGTGCGGCCAAACATTACCTTCTGCCCAAATCACTTCGGCCTGGCACTCCTGACGGATATGCGATCCTCAGCTTTCCTTTTGTGTGAATTAGGATTGGGGAAATTTCTTGCCTCCCTGTGGGATTAACTATAAAGAAGAATATAACAAATATAAAGTTCAGGTAAGACCGTGCAACTCTATCGATCATCGGTCCCACTTGAGAGGGTGGACTGTGCATCTATCGTGTCAACCACGGAAGGAGAGTGGCCTGCCGCCCATGAAGGTCCAGAAGGAAGGCCTCACACGTGGTGACATTAATATGCCATGTGTGTTTGCCTGGGGGCGGCATATGACTTCTACCTCTACGATTGTGAACGATCTTCCTTAAATGCACTGCGCACCCAGGGCTGGACTGTCTGAGGCTTCCTGAAAGGACGTCTAAGGAACAGCTATACTTGACGTTTTGGTGCAGGGCGCCACAGCCTGCTTTTTAAAAAATTGTCTTTTTGCCAGCAGTGGCCTAACGCTCAGATGCTTGATGCCACCACTAGCAGTCAGGGAGCATCTGAGACCAGAAAAATGAGTCTCACCTGAGGCCAGAGGTTTTCCATTAGGAACCTGTGCTGCACAATACTCAATGTCTTATTTTCTTTTCCTTTTCATTAATTTTAGTTGTATTTGTCTTTTAAAATGTTTGACATCTTATTTATACCTTGATTGCTCTCAATAAGCAAGTATTTAGTTATCCACTATTAATGTGATCCATATGTGTTTCTGCATTGTGTTGGGAAGCCCCTGATGATGCTTTCTCACAGTCTCGCATTTCTTTCCTTCTTACAATCCTTGATGGAGCCGGAGTTCAAATGCCACCATTTGGGATCTAAATCCTTTGTTCTTTTTAGTACACCATAACAGCAACAAAAAACAATGGGAACGTAGGTTCTACTTTGGGTTTATTGGTTACAGGCCAACAGCCAACATGGCCAGCTGATCCACTTTCTTATCTGTAAAATGAGGACAGGAAGCCCAGGCCTGAAATTTTTTTTTTTTTGCCTAAGATTTGTGAGGACCCAATAAAATAGCATATATAAAACCATGCCCATAGTCACAATTAAAATATGAAACATTATCATACATTATGTTTTTCCTGTTTTATAAAGAGAGGAAACTGAAAAGTTCTTTAGAACCAAGATATCAAAGGAACACTTGACAAATACTCCTCCCAGGAGATTTCTGCACCGTTTTCTTGGTCTTTGATCTTGGAATAGGAGGGAACCAATTTTCCCTCTCCATGACCCCAGAAATAAAAGGAGGCTTGGCAGGTGACAGGTATTGTTGCTTCCTGCTAAAATTGCCACTGGCACAAAATACATTACATAATACATATCAAAACATCCCTGGCATACAAGGGTCAAGGAAGATTCAGGAAAAAAATGTATATTTAAGGGCTGCAACCCAATTCTTGTGCTAAGGACAGACTTTGAGCTCAATTCTAAATTTCCTTGAGTGATAGATTTTTTTTTTTAAGATTTATTTTATTTATTTCTTCCACTCCCCTCATTGTTTGTACTCGCTGTCTGCTCATCTTCTTTTTATTTTTATTTTTTTTAAGTATCAGGGGCCGGGAATTGAACCTGGGACCTTGTATGTGGGAAACTGGTGCTCAACCACTGAGCCACATTGGCTCCTCTTTTTTTTTTTTTAAACAATTTATTGAAGTATATCATTCATACAGGAACATACATAAGCTATAAGTGTTCAGTAAACATCGTGATCTTACAAAACAAGCATGCATAACATCATACAGGGCTCCCACACATCACCCCCCCACATCACCCCCCCACACACAAACACCTTGTATTGTTGTGAAACATTTGTTAACAAATAACGAAAGAGCATCGTCAAAGTATTACTACTAACTATAGTCCATACCTTCCTCCCCTATATATTTTTTTAAGGATTTATTTATTTAATTATTTACTTTTATCCATTTTTACCCCCCCACACTGTTTTTGCTGTTTTTGTATCAATTCGCTGGACAACTCTCTTTGTCCGTTTCCTGCCCTCTCTTCTCATCCTTTTCCTCCTGTCTTCACTGGGATTCAATCCTCGGAATCTCTGATGTGGGAGAGAGTCGTCCTACCGCCTGCACCACCTTAGTTCCTGGTTTTTCAGGGCGTCTCATCTTGGCTCTCCCTTGTGTCACTCTCCTGTTACGCCATCATGTTGCTGTGTGGCTCGTGGGGCCTGGCGGCTCACCCACTTGCAGGATCTGGCGGTGCACCCACGCATAGGGCCTAGTGGCCCATGCGCCTTTTATATTTTTCTTTTTTTAATTTTTACCAGGAGGTCCCGGGGATTGAACCCAGGTCCCTCCATATGGGAGACAGATACCCAACCACCCGAGCCACATCTGTCCCCCTGCTATATCTCCTAAGGTTGACCAAAGATACCTGAAGTTACAGTCTTTTCCCATACAGGATGGTCATATAATAAATCAGGCTCAGTTTATCACCAGCATTCTAAAAACCAGACCTAGGGAGAAAAACTAGGTCTGGGGACATATAGCGAATGTTTAGCCTACCCTGATTATCACAAAATCAGGACAGTGACAATATTTGCACGAGTGATAGATTTTTAAGTCACAAGCTTACCAAATTCAAAAAGATAGAGACAGAGAGAGGGATTTTAAATCTAGAGCAATAGGATGTTCTGAAGTGGTTGAAGGGCTCTATAGTTCTTTCATTTTGACTGTCTTTTCAATAGGATGTATATCCTTAAAACACAAGTTTTAGTGACCTCTGTATGAATTTCTGGGAAGAACCTAGTTTTTAAACCAATATTTGGTCTCCTCTACAGTGTAGATTATTCAAATATTTCTAGCTGTGATTGTTACTCTATTTCATTTGCACTAGTAAGTGATTCCCTTTTCTCACTCATTTGTCAAGGTGAAATGGAAGCTGGGGTCCGCTCAGCCCAGCTGTTCTGATGAGGGAGCTCCTTCTCAGTGCTAGCTGCCTTAAGATGAGAAAGGTCACAGGAGAAGGAGGCAGGAAGCAACTGGAGGCAGAGTCACATGCAGTCTGTTGAGCTCCATCTTAAGGGCCAAGAGTGAATCTGGGACAGATTTGTGACAAAGATGGAGGTCACAGGGAAACACTGTGAGGGAGCTTCTGGTGCCTGTGGACAGCATCGTGCAGGTAACAAATGAGGTGGCTGCACATGCACATCCTGCTTTGTTTGTCAGCTTGGCTGCTGGAAGGAACCCTGGACTGTAAAAAGGTGGAAGCCCCCGTCCTGCTGCCTGGAGTAAGAGTAAGTTGCCTTCCATACCAGCCCCGGCTGGGGGCTGCTGGTCTCTGCTTCCTGCACACAAGATCAGGCCAGCTGCCGAGGGGATGGAACAGGAATTCTCTAGCAATTATAATCTAAATCTAGTGTGATGGTTTGCAGCTGGATGGACCCCAAAAAATCATGTTCTTAAAGCTAGTCCATTCCTTTAGGTATAAATCTATAATAGGTGGGAACTTTTGATCAGGTTACTTCATTCAGGGTGTGGCCCAGGGTGGGTCTTAATCCTCTTAGTGGAGTCCTTTATAAATGGGGTGAGTATGGAAAAAGAGAGAGAACCAGGGAAGCCAGAAGCTGAAAGCAATGAAACCTGGAAGAGAAGGGAGAGACCAGCAGATGCTGCCTTGTGCCGTACCATGTGACAGAGGAGAAAGCATTGCCTGATGACTTGATTTGGACATTTTTCTCAGCCTCGGAACTGTAAGCTTGTGAGCTGATAAATCCTCATTGTAAAAGCCAACCCATTTCTGGTATATTGCTTTTGGCAGCCTAACAGACTGATATCCGGTTATCAACATAATATGCTTATTTCTATAATTTTTTTTATATTTCAACATGCAGTCTCAATTTGAGTTTAATTTGTCATTTACCATGAAGTGCTGCTCCTAGGAGTGAATTAAACCTGAATGTCTTTTTGAGGAGCAATTATCCTCATGTAAGTAGGTCCTTCCATACTCACCATGTGCCAAGCACCACCCCAGGTATTTCACATGATTTATCTCCTTCCCATCTCAAAACTGTATTTAAAGTTCAGGGAGATGGTGCAATTTGCAAACAGCGGCATTTGTTTAACCACCGTGCCATGCCTTCTCTCCTTGTCATGGGCAGTAGACTGTTGTTCTCTTGTATACTCTGTGTCCTCTACAATGGCTGGCTGGTCTTTAAACACATTTACACCTTGCTACAACTTTAGATCTTATCATAAAAAGGAATTGTGCAATCTGTTTTGGGAAACATTCTGCCATATCTGTCACACTGTCAGACCTAAACTCCTTTTGTGCACAGGGGGATTAGCTTTTGCCTGCCCCCCCCCCCCCCCCCCC
>JAQZBX010036555.1:0-24134 GCA_029593785.1 Cabassous unicinctus
ATACATCACACTTGTGTCTGAATTTGTTTAAGTAACTACAGTCTTCAAGTCAATGGCATCTATAGGATGTGTCGTGGCTTGGAGCAATGTACCACAGAAAAACATGTTCTTAAACTTAATCCATTCCTGTGGGCGTGAACCCGTGTAAATAGGACTTTTTGATGATATTACTTAGATAATGTGTGCCCAGGATGGGTCTTAATCCTATCACTGAAGGCCTTATAGGGAAGGTCACAGAGAGAGAAAAAAGCCACAGAGGGAGCAACCAGAAGCTGAAAGTCAACAGAACCCAGAAGCGAAGGGAGAAACCCGGAGAGCCACCATGTGCAGTGCCATGTGACAAAGAAGCCCAGGACCAAGGATTGCCAGCAGCCAGTCCCAGAATGCCAGTCTTCAGAGAGAAAGCATTGCTTTGCCTTGATGATGCCTTGATTTGGACTTCTCCTAGCCTCAAAATTGTGAGCCAGGGAAGCGGATGTGGCTCAAGCAATTGGGCTTCTGCCTACCACATGGGAGGTCCCAGGTTTGGTTCCCCGGTGCCTCCTGGAGAAGGTGAGCTGGCACAGTGTGCAGTTGAGGCGAGCTGATGCAACAAGATGATGCAACAAAAGTGACACAAAGTGGAAAGACAATGAGAGACACAACAACCTAGGGAGCTGAGGTGGCTCAGGTGATTGAGCGCCTCTCTTCCACATAGGAGGTCCCAGGTTCGGTTCCCAGTGCCTCCTAAAGAGAAGACGAGTAGACGCAGAGAGCACACAGCAAATGGACACAGAGGGCAGACAGCAACCACAGACAACGAGGCAGGGTGAATAAATAAAATAAAGCTTTAAAAAGAACAAACAAACAAACTGTAAGCCAATAAATTCCCACTGTTTAAGCATGGTTTTTCCTTTAGTGACAAGGAACCTAAAACAGGGTGGGTGCTACAAATATGGGTTTTGAAACCAGACTGTCTCTAATCCCAACTCTGTCATTTGCTAGCTCTGTGACATTGAGCTAGTTACTTAACTTCTCTGTGCCTCTTTCCTTATCTTTAATACAGGGATATTAACGATTCAGTGAGATAATACAGTATGCATATAATGCACTTAGAACAGTGCCTATTCCACAAAAGCTTAGTGTTTATTTAAAATATAAATAAATAAGTTGACAAAAAAAATTCCATCTTTTGGGTGTCTGTTACTTGGAAGCAAACTTATCCTGCTTAGAGTAACCTGCTTACCCTAACATGAATATGCTAAAGAGACACTATAATTTGTTTCTCAGATGTGGAAGGGATATAACTTTTCTATGGAAAGCAAAGGGAAAAAATGAGTAGCAAATTCAATCAGCATCAGGTTTAAATTAAAAATTAGCAATTTTTTTCTTTCTTCATTCTCTCTCCCTCCCTCCCTGCCTGAATAATTCAATCTAAAAGCCATTACATCTGAAAGAAGAAAGGAATCTGGGGACTAGGGAAGGGGTCTGCAGCCCTGCACATGATGTTGAAGCCTTTCTTGTGGAAAGGAAGAGAACTGTGTCACATGGTCCAGAACAGGGTGTCAGAACACACGAGGGATAAGGGGGACATCCCATGTGGGAGTGGGGGAAGCAGGCATGGCACTGGTGTTGGAAGATCTGTTACATGGGAGGGAGAGTGAATGATGAGCTTTGTTACAAAGGGGTGTTGGTCAAATAAGTAAATACAGAGAGGAGAATGGGAGCCAGAAAGAAAATGAGAATGAACTCTGTTGCTGGACTGGAATTTTAGGTGTTGATATAAATGCACAGTTTTCACTATAGATAGTTATAGAAATAAGTGTAAATGTGGGTGTGTATGCATATACATATATGCATATTTTCCCTAGCTCTGCCCACTGAGAAGGCCTGAAAACAGTGACACCCCAGGAGGAATGAGTACACCTAGTACCAGATTCTGATTTCTAAATACCATTCTCCACTCAAAGGAACCAAGGCTTCTTACAGAAAAGGCTGATTCCAGAGCTGGGGCAAGGAAAATACAAGACAAGCCTGGAACATCTTGTTGTGTCAAATCGTTAAGGAAGTGCTCAAAGAATAGTGGAAACACATCCAAAGGACATAGAAACCAGCTTAAAGGGGTTCCTAGAGGCCAAATATGGGCAATGTGAATATCAAAATAAACAATGATAGTAATGTTACAACCCATTAAATAAAAAAGAATCCAGGAGTCCATACTGACATAAATAAATAAATGGGGAGGGGAGAAAGCTCTTCCTTACAGTGAAAGTAATCCAATGAATGTAGAAGGAATTATGGAATCAGAAAATCATCATTTGGCAATCATGATAGTAATAATTAACTCAGCCAGGAAACATCAATGGATCCTAAAACTCATGGGTGAAAGTTTGAAAAGGAATGAAATATTTTCATAGTCTCAAAATATCTCTCCACAAATGCTTATTACAAAGAGGGTAAAGAGTCACTTTGCAAAGGACCTGACAGACACTTTGAACTTTGAACCTCGCCAGCAATGACACAATTAAAACTTGCGTACCACCTAACCGAATGCAAAGAGAACACAACATCAATTCTGTGATATTCCTGCTAAAAGCATATAACCTGAATGTAACAATGAGGCAATATCATACAGACACAAATGAATGGGCATTCTGTGAAATAACTGGCCTATAATTGCCACACATGTCAAGATCACTAAAGTCAAGGAAAAAATAAGGAACTGTTCCACTTTGAGACAGAGACTAAAAGACATGACAATTAAAGGCAACACATGATCCTGAATTCACTCTTTCTGCTATAAAGGATGTTATTGGGACAACTGGCTAATTTAAATGGGGCTGAGAGTTCAATGGCAGTGACTTACCATCTGTGGTGATTGAGGCTGGGTGAACGAATGTACTTGATTGTAAAAAAGACATTTGAAATATTCAGGGATGATGGGGCATCATGTCAGCAACTTGCTTTCATTTGGCTCAAGGGGAAAAAAACTCTTTGTATATGTATTAGTCAGCCAAAGGGGTGCTGATGCAAAATACCAGAAATCTGTTGGCTTTTATAAAGGGTATTCATTTGGGGTAGAAGCCCACAGTTACCAGGCCATAAAGCATAAGTTACTCCCCTCACCAAAGTTTGTTGCCATGTGTTGGAGCAAGATGGCTGCCAATGTCTACGAGGGTTCAGGCTTCTTGGGTTCCTCTCTTCCCAGGGCTCTATTTCTCTCCACAAGGTCAGCTGTAGACTATGAGGCTTTCTAGGCTTTACCTCGCTCTACAAGGCCAGCTGTGAACTGTCAGGCAAACGGCTTGTCTCTTTTCCCAGAGCCTTCTCTCCTTCCTCACATAAAGGTCCTCTGTGTGTTTACTTTCCCAGGCTCCAACATTAAAACTCAGCATCAGAACTCCAACATCAAAACTTCAACTAACTCCTCTGCTCTGCCATGTAGTTTTATCTCTGAGCCCTACTGACGTGGCCCAATCAAAGCCCTAATCATAATTTAATCATGCCCAGAGGAACAGACCAGTTTACAAGCATAATCCATATCTATTTTTGGAGTTCATAATTATATCAAACTGCCACAGTATACTTTGCAACTTTTTTTAAGTTGGAAATTACTGCAATTTCAAAGGAAAATTCATCAATTGTTATTGTGAAAATACTAAAAATTGTATCATTTTAGAACTACCTATTCATAAGGCCAGTGTGAGAATCAAATGTCAATACCTATAAAGCATTTAGCAAAAGACTTCATACATGGTAAGAAGTTAAAATTATATATAACAATATTAAATCACGCATTCCCCCATCCCACTGGCAAGTGAGTATGATCAGAGAGCCAAGTGAAAGGACTTAGTCCAATAGTTGGAACTGTCACTACCTTGAAGCAAACGTCAGGCTCGGATGACCTTGAGGCACCATTTGCACATAATTATATCTGGTCCCATAGTGCTAATTATCATATTTCTTCTGCCCTTTCATAAGCATCCTCCTGATTAGAAATCATTTATTAGGCACAGTACGATGTATACCACACCACCAAGCACTATAAAGGCTTGATTAAACCTTGTGCTTTTCTGGTTCTCTCACCCTTACCTAGCCTTACTTTGTAAACAAAGAAGGTGATCCGAAATGTCTCACTCAGGGTCTCTGAGCAGGTTGATGGCAGAGACAAGAGCAAATACCTAGAGAGTCAAAAACCTTGCTTCCCCTTATGGGGAACTTCCGAAATTTGAAAATATAGCTTCAACTCAGTCAAGTTTTTATAGGCATAGTAACCCTGGCTCAATTTGTCCCTTTACAACTTCAACTTTGCTCTTCATTCCACATCCAAAAACATTGTCCCTGGGGTTTAAGGTGGCATTTCAAAAATAATTTCATAAGACTTCCTCTGTGGAGAAAGCTAGGTTCTTTTATTTTGAAAACTGTCATTGTAAAAAAAAAAAAAAGGAGAAGAAAAGAAAAATGCAAACCACTCAGCCCAGTATCTAATTCTCCTCACACTGCCTCATTCCTGGCGCGCTCAGCTCACTTTGACATCAAGGGGCACTCTGCCAGGAAAGAGCCACATGGACTGCTGAAGGGAATAGGAACCTGACCCTCTCATCTCCCACTCCTCCCCCTTCTCCAGGGCCCCACTGCCAGCTTAACAAACAGTTAATTGCCTTTTCATACAAAGAGTTTGACAGCCACTCTCCCACAAACCACACTAAAATCTTACCCCCTGTATGGTTTGTGAGAAAACTGTTTCCATTTTTAGGAGAGCATAAGACCTGGCCCATTTTATTTAGAAATTAATAATAATTCTGAGTGCTCTCTTTTCTCTGTTCTGGAAGAGCAATGAAGCAGCTCTGAGATGAAGAATTTACTACTGTGCGTGCCAGGACAAAAACAGATGGACCAAAAAAAGTTTAGATGGATGAATCTGAAAAATTGGATGACCTTTATTATACCCCAAAAGTTATAAAAAATTAGAAGAGCAAAACTTCCATTTGCCAGCAAGATTCTCTCCAATTTACAAATTTCACATTGTGGATTCAGGCACAAGGGTAAAAGCTCACATCATTCTCTGGACAGCCAGGCATCATTTCTTAGCCATCAGCAGAGCCATCCACCTTGGTCTCCATACCTGAAAAGTCTAGAAAATGGTTCTGTTCATAAACCTTTTCACTCCAATAAAAAGAGAGACTGTTAAGGAAGTCAAATCATGGTCAGCCCATACCCTGAGTTTCCGGAGGCAAGAAGATGAGTGCTTTTCATTTAAACACAACCTAAATGAGACAAAGAAATGGATCAGTTCAAGTGGGCCAGCTAACTGCATGCTTCTGCCTGTCCCCAATTCAAGCTATTCTCCTCACAGATTTGCCCATGATCAGAAGTGATGTGGATGTGTAGAGTATAATTGGAGCAGTGCAAATCCAGCACCAATTAATTACAAAAATCCATTTAAAATGACTGTTGCATCAAAGACTGGCCCATAGCATATAATTTTGTACATATTTTGGGCATAGATATGTTATCCAAAAAATGTTTGCTTCACAGACATTCTGAATAATCCCAAGGCAATGTATGCTTGTACTTTTGGGAATTAACAATATTATTTAAATTTAAGAAGGCTGAGGTAGAAACAACTAAGGTTCACCCTAACCCAGCTCTCTTCTGCTTTTAGAATATGGGAGAATTACACTTCTCCACTATCCTGTAAATGTCTGGAGCAATGTGAATAGTTCTAGCCCATAAGCTGTGGGAATGTGTGATTGCTAAGCCAGAACAATTAATTACTGGAGTGAGAAACTCCATCTCTGCTTTCCCTCAGCCACAATAAACTCTGAAGCAGCATGGTGATTGGTGGCATCATAAGGTAAGTGCAGTGAAATGTGGACCCTCGCAGTCCTCCTTGAGCAATAAATGCATTTTTTCCCATTTTAAGCCACTGAAGACTTTGGGATATTTGTTAACTGCAGCATAACGTAGCTTCTCCTGACTGCAACAGGTACCTGCAGGACACACGTTGCCTATGATTGATGATCTCTAACTATCTAACTCAAGTTTTATTATCCAGTCTGACAGGACTTGGCAGAAATGGTAGAAGGCATGTCGGATCCCTAACAGAAGTAGAAGGTGTATATCAGGCTTCATATGCGAACCTACTGGCAGAATCATGGCTATGGAGCGGGGTCATCCATTTGTACTCATGTGAGGAAGCCTCCAAAGCCATGGGGTACAACAAAGTTAAGACTCAATAGACAGCCAGATAGCAAAATGAGGAGACAATTCAAAGTCCACAGAGAAAAGCTGAGTCTTAAACCAAGTACCACCAGTGTGGTTTGGCACTAGATGATAAAATTTTACCAAGTTTACTGCTGTTTCTGATGGCTTTTACTGTCAATAAAGCACACAAAGAGATTCTCTCACTCTATGCTATCCTAAAAAGCACTGTGACAATAGCAGGAGTTCCTGAATTTTTTTATTTAAAATCTGGTATCCAACTAATCCTACAGATCAATTTTTACTTATTTTATTTATTTATGTTTTAAAATATCATCCAGATAAGAAAATTTAGCAATCTCTTCAGCCTTTATCACCCTTCCAAAATAATTGACCCAAACAGCAACTACCAAATCCACATCATTAAAGTTTCTCCTCTCTCCTAACAGATACCCTGTCCACAAACAACCATCATAGGATCATGTTTTTAAATTTTAAAGGAATTATAGAGGTCATCCATTCCTATGACTATTTCCCCACCCCCGAAAAAATTGGTCAAGAAACAACAGCCAAATTAGGGGGAAAAAATAGTTTCTTAATCTATAGCTTTGGTCTGTACTTACCCACCAGAAAATTCTATATGATGAATAAAATAAAGAAGCATCTGAGGGGCCAATGTATATTAATATAAACATAGCAGAAAAATAGCCTACATAAATTAAATCAGAATGCAAGCTGCTGGTATCCCTTATAATTTTTTTTTATTAATAGCAAGATGTTATATTTTGCTCTTGTTCTTCAGCTTATTAGAAAATTTGGACTGTAATTTTGGATCCTGTGTCTAAAGAACTAATTAAATGATAAATGTCATTTTTTTCTCCCAACTTACACAACCAGGATTTTGAATAACAAATTTTTCTATTGTGCCAAACCAAGAGAGAAAATATTACTCTTTTGATCTTTGGAGGATCAAAGAGGACTCATAGAAAGTAATTAATTTGTAAATAAATGAAATTTTTAATATTTACTTTATATTTTTATGTGTTTTTATTTTTATAAAAGAAGTCTTACTTTCTCATTTACAGGCATTTTCTTTCAGAGGTACTTTATCATCTTCACATCTAATTAAATTTCAACTACAAGTGGCTTTAAGAACTTCAGCTCTACAGTTCTGCACCCACCAGTCTCAGTCACAGTGCAATCAAATAGGCAATTGCTCTAAAGATCCAAATATTGACAAAATCTTAAAGTAAATTCCTTTGTAATGTGTTTAATTGGGCCAAATTGGTCATTTCAAAGTTTTACATCTGAATTTTATCGTAGGAGGGAAGGGCAAATACTAAGCAACACTCCACAACTCTCCTTTCCCCTGGCTGTAAAAGGCAAGTCCTTGTGCTTGTTCAGATGAAGCCCAGATTACTGAGGTAAAGGCATGATAAGAGAAATGTATCCCTTTTAATTTCTCTCTTAACAGAAACTGTATCATTTCTTAAAGACAGGACACTGCAGAAATGGAGAGTGAATACTCACTCTGAATGAGTCTCCTCTTATCCTATTTCCCAGAAGAGGAAAAAGAAGCAGAGAAGCAGGAACATGGCTAAGCATAGCCTGGGAAGAGTGAGAGTGTACAAAGCCTTCAATTACTGACTTAACTCTCCCATCTAGATCTCAAAGCAGTCAGTCTAGTCCATTAGATGGTAAGGCTTTGAGAAATGCCTCTCTAAATGCATAGCCAGCCAAGCACAGTGTGGACACCTAATCAAGGCAAAATAAGTAACATACTAAACATATCCATAGTGTTTTGTTTGTTTAACTTATTTTTATAAAGGAGGTACCAGGGTTGAACCCGGGACCTTGTAATGCAAAGCAAGTGCTCAACCACTAAGCTATACCCGCTCTGCATGTTTTAATTTTTATTGAGGTACAACTTATTTTCAGTAAAGCACAAGTCTGAAGTATGCAGTTCAAAGCATTTTTCACAATTCTGCAACGCTGGACTCACACCCCAGATCAAGATACAGAACATTTCCCATGCCCAACTTTTACTTTTAAATTATTTTAAAATGTTGTCTAAAGACTTGGCAGATATTGGGATTCTTACTTTCCACAGTGAATTGGAAAGAAAATTAGGAAAAGTAGAGCAAGCGATTAAAGGCGGTGAGGTCAAGTGGTTAAAAAGTACAAATTTGGCAATTGGAAAGACCTGCCATTCTCTATATATTTATGACATTTGACTGGGCATACATTTCTACCTCCTTCACAAATATTATGAGATTAATAGCATATCTGTGAGTGAATCTTATAGGAAGTAAATGAGTTAATGCATGTAAAGGCTCACAAGGTGCCATATATACCCTAAATAAAAACTCAACAAATGGTAGGTATCAATATTAAGAGTTAATCATTGTAAGATTCAGCTACTGCACATTCCATTTGGGCCAAAACTTCTTCTATCTTTCTGGCTGCTATGCTTTAATCTGAGAATGCCTTCAAGGGTAGAGTGACACTATTCTCATTCCTACCATTTTGATTTAGCTGTTGAAGAGAAATGTCAAAAGAATATTTCATTTGAACTACTGTATAGTATCAAGCCCTCTTTTAAAGGTAACGGTTAAGAATTCTAAGAGGGAGTAAACTTATGCTGTCTTCGATCGAATAAGCTGCTATAATTGGAACAAATGTTCTCTGCAATGGTCAAGCTATTTATTTTTTAGAACTTCCAATTTTTTAAGGCCTAAAATGGTTTAATTCTGTCCACCAAGCAATTATTACATTCTACTAAATACATCAGAGCTGGAGAACCAAATTAACACAAGAGTGATACATCAGGGAAGCAGATGTGGCTCAAGCGATTGGGCTCCTGCCTACCATATAGGAGGTCCAGGGTTCGATTCCTGGGGCCTCCTGGTGAAAGGTGAGCTGGCCCAAGCAGAGCTGGCCCCTGCGGAGTGCTGGCCTGCGCAGGAGTGCTGGGCGCGCAGGAGGGCTGGCCCATGAAGAAAGATGGCGCAGCAAGATGATGCAACAAAAAGAGACACAGAAGAGAGACAATAAGAGATGTAGCAGACCAGGGAGCTGAGGTGGCACAAGAGATTGAGAGCCTCCTTCCACTCCAGAAGGTCCCAGGATTGGTTCCCGGTGCCGCCTAAATAGAAGACAAGCAGACACAGAAGAACACACAGAGAGCAGACAGCGAGTGCAAAACAATGGGCGGTGGGGGGTGGAGAGAAATAAACAAATAAAATATATCTTAAAAAAAAAAAAAAAGAGTGCTACATCAGTGCCCAGTTCTACAGAATGCTTTATGACCTTTCCACCTAATTTAATGGAAAGATTTTAAGCATCAGAATGCCCCAGCATGGAAAAACACACCACATGTAAGCTATGGGCTATGGTTAATAGCAATATTTTGACAATGCTCTTTCATAGTTTGTAACAAATGTTTCACGACAACGCAAGGTGTTGATGGGTGGGGTGAGGTATGGGAGCCCTATATGATGATATGCATGTTTGTTTCATAAGTTCACAGCTTTTACTATACACTTATTGTTTATGTATGTTCACTTATGAATGATATACCTCAATAAAAGTTTAATTAAAAAAAAAAACGAATGAATGCGCCAGCATGGCTCAGATTTTTTCAGAGGATAAAACATATACATCCCTATGAAGTATAACTCTGCATAGAAAAATTAAACTCCCTCTGCTGTAATATGAAGTTCTACTTTCAAACCCTTTACTCTAACCCCAAAACTGTACTAAAATTCCATTCATCAACCTGAACATAATTCTGTTAGGAAAGATGTCTTTCTGTAAATGTATAGTAGTTGACACAAATCCATACTTAGGTGGCTTTCCAGCCTCACATGACCACATGTTCTATGTAGACTTCTCTCCGATATGAAGATCTCGCCCCATTCTTCAGTTTGGGGCAGCTGATCTGCCTTCCTGCACACCCATTTGAACCATGGACCAACACCCCAAGACTCCCAGCCACCACCTCACCAAAGTAAAGCCTGTGGAATTACTATTATTTTCTCCCAAACAATCATTACCCCAATTTCCCGAACTCCAGGAGTTTGGAGCTGTTTCGGGAGATGGACAAGGAAAATTGCCTCTTTCTCCCGCCACCCCCCAACTGTCATTTAATCTGAATTTAGGGAATAAAGTCCAAATGTATGGGCCTACCCAGAAATGCCCTTAGATGTGATACATTACGGAAACTGATATGTGCTTCTGAAAATAATGGTCAGAGAGGGCTGCTGGGGAGTGGGAAGCACCTACACAGTCCCAGGGACAAGGAGATCCTTCAAGTGCGTGTCTTTCTCTGGAAATAGTGATTCCAAGATGGTGCCTTTCCCTTCTCCAGTTCCTCCTCTTATACATTCACCTGGGCAAAGAGGCTGGGAGGAAATTTTGTATTTTTTCTTTACTAGGACTTAAGGAGGGTTTTTGTCTTTAAAAGAAACCAGGGGGCCACACCCTGATCAAGATGACAGAGAGAAGTGCATGGGGGCTCCGTTCCCCCCACAGGAGCTTTGAACAACCAGCAAGAACTGGCAGAAACCTCTTTCTCAAAGCTCCAGAAAGCAGTTAAAGGACTGCAGTAACAGAGCAAGAACCAAGTCAAGAAAAAGACTGCTTAAAAACGGTAGGAACACTTGTCGCCCTGACTGGCCCCTGCCCCACCCCTCACCTGCTCAGCTCAGAGCCGGCTGCGCTGGCAGTGCAGATCCCTGGTCCTGGTTCTGGAGGAAGCAGAGTAACCCTCGGGCACTTACTGGGAGCATGTATGTCTGGCCCAATCTGTCTGGTGATGGCCTGAAGATCTTGCCATCCCATAACTTGCCCTATCTGTTCTTCTACCCATCCCTGTGGTAAGCAGTCACATGACTGCCTGGGGCAAGGGGTTGCTGGCTGTAGCATACAAGGTGCGGTGCTGGTGACGGGACCTTGAGGAAACTGTATCCTAGGGAAGAGGGGATATTTGTATGTGTATAAATGAGGGAATTCCTAGGGCCATAAGGTTCCCATGCTTTGGCCTATTTGGAGCTATTCTCTAAATTCTTTGTATAGATAAGCCCTGAAGGAGATCACTTGCACAGGTCAATCTGCAAAGACTGGGAGAAGTATTTTCTTTTTTCCCCCCGCTTTTTTTTTAGCTTCAGGCATTCAAGGAAAGCTCTGTCATAACACTAGCTGGACACAAGTCTAAGGAACAGATGCCTCAGAGCCTAAATTCCAGAGAAACACATTAAAATATCAAAATGTCCAGGTTTCAACAAAAGATTACAAAACATACAAGGAAACAGAAAGCGATGGCCCAGGCAAAAGAGAAAATTAAAGCATTTAAAACAGAAGCTACAATGGTCAAAACAGGGTGGTATTGGCATAAGGACAGAACCAATGAAATCTAGATGAGAGATCAGACATAGACCCGGACCTCAATGGCCAATTGACTTTTTTTTTTTCCAAATAAACAAAAAGAATAATTTATTCTAAAATAGCAAAGCCAGTATATTTTCACAGTAGAATAAACAGAACACAGAAATGTGAAAAGAATAACCCGGAGTTACAGACACATGGCTAGGGGTAAAACTAATGAATGGACTGACTATATTTGTTAGGCAACTTAAGAATTATTGTTTTTCGAACATGAAACATAGTAACTGAGAAATAACCCTGAGATGTCTGATAGTGACCTCTATTGGCACAAGTCTCAGATAAGCCAGATATCTAGTCTGGAAAAGAACATCCTAGGCAATTAGCAAATAATGCAAGGGTTATACATATACTAGGTCCCCTGGTCTGTAAAGGTGGGTTTGGCTTGTTAGTCTCTACTTTTGTTATCTTAAAAGTAAAGATTTTTGCATGTAATAGAGGTGGGTTTTTTTTAACCTAGTAAGCTATTTAGTGAATTAGTGAGGGTTTCTGAAATTTCTTATTCATTAATTAAACATAACCTTACAGAGCTTAATATTATGTCACATTACAAAACTCTACAATTCTACCTATAATGCAATGCATGTACTATTCAAGACTGGACATTTGGCTGGAAGATATCGTTGCATTATCAGAATGGTTGTGGTTTCCTATTGTTATTCTTGGGTTTTAGGTATAAAATTGATTTCATTTTTAATTATAAATTTAGTTTCAATTCCTTAGTTAACACTATAGAGGTAGTAATATTTGTAACAACAGTTTTCATCGGCCTGAAGTTTTAAATTATGAGTCTAAGACATGTGTAGTCCATTTTGAATCTTCCATATATATATATTTTTAGGAGGTGCTGGGGATTGAACCATCCCCTATTTACAAATATGTGAAGCACATGCTCAACCACTGAGCTACACTGCTCCACTCCATATTCTTATTGCTAGATCAGGTACATACATAATCTTCTCTCCAGGAAGCCTGTACAGTAAACATCAGGATCATCACAAATGCTTTTTTAACCTGGAGTGGTGAGGTAGGAAAGCTTCAAGTTCTCTGGCTTCTCATGGGTGGGCTATGAGGAGCACCAGCAGTTTGTCAGGCTTGTGACCTTTTTACCCACTGACACATGTTGCTTGATGTGGAGAAGTTCTTTGCAGAAAGCAGTGGCGTCCTTCATGAGGTGGTACTTAGGGCAGACATTGAGAGCACTGTAATCGTCTTTGGTACCAGCCTTTCTGAAATAGAACACCATGTATTTGTGCAGAGGAGTCTGGCTTCTTAGATCACTGAAGAAGAGGTTAAAAGCAAGGGGGCAACAGGCCTTGGGAATTCTCACTGGGGCTGCCCTGGCTCTTGCCACAGGCACCCTCACACATGGTGCTGACATGATTAGACAGAAGGAAGATGAATCTCTCTGCTGCTTTCTTCTTATAATTCCCAGTCCTCTGTTGGGTATCAGACTTTCAGAGTGCATTTTTTTTAGGTCAAAGAGAAAAATAAATATCTCTGTGTGTCAATATTTGTGATGTGCAAGGAGTTCTAAAGTGCAGGCATCCAGGCAGGAGCTCCTCTTGTCTAAGAAAAGCACTGAACCTGTTCATTAGTTCTTTTTTAAAAAATTATTGCTTAGGGGGGCGGATGTGGCTCAAATGGTTGGGCGTCCGTCTGCCATATGGAAGGACCTGGGTTCGATCCCCGGGACCTCCCGGAAAAATAAAAAAATATATATAGAAGGCACATGGGCTGCCAGGCTCTGTGTGCTGGTGAGCCGCCAGGCCCCGGGAGCCATGCAGCAAGATGATGACGTAAAAGGAGAGAGACAAGACGAGATGCTCCGAAAACTCCAAAAACCAGGAGCTGAGGTGGTGCAGATGGCTAGAACACCTCTCTCCTACATTGGAGGTCTTGAGGATCGAATCCTGGTGAAGACTGGAGGAGGTGGATGAGAAGAGTTGAAACAGACACAGAGAATTGCCCAGCGAATGGACACAAAACAGCAAATGGGGAAGGGGGGGGTTAAAATGGATCAAGTAAATAAATAAATCTTTAAAAAAAAAAAAATTATTGCTTACTTTTAATGAACTACTGCTTTTGGTGCTTTCTGCAAAAACTTTTGTTAAAATTTCTTTATGAGAGGATAATTTTCACAGATTTTATCATTCATCTGTATTGCTTTTATTGCGTATTCTGTTCATTTTTAATGAACCCTTTATTTCTAATAAATAAAAATTCTAAGTTTTTAGTAAATAAAAAAGATGTCAGGGAAATAAGGAAGGGAGAAAGAAAGGAAATATTACTATTACTATTGTTATTATCCTGGAAATCAAGGCATTGGCAACAGAGCCAAGTTCAACTCCTGATTGTTCTGTTATGAGGCAGCAGAGAACAGGCAAGAACTTATCATGCTGGTAAATGGGAAACCAATATAGCAATTGTTTAGAAAGAGGCCAAAATCACAACCAGGAGACAAGAGGTGAAGGGCAGATCAGGCTGGGGCTGGAGACCTCCAGCAAGCTTCCACAAGACTGGATTGGGGAACGTGACTGAGGAGAAACATGGGTTAGGTGACAAACATAAGATTTCCAGGTCAGCTACTACTAAGTACACAGGGCTGAGCTTGGCTTACGAAGTGGGAAAAGTCAAGAGAGTGAGGAACATTTGAGGCATTGTCCCCACAAAATAGGACATCCAGGATAGCACCCTGTATCAGTTTCCTTATGACTCAATGTCCTAGAAACTTTCCCTTGTCATCCAGTACTGCATTCAAGGAAGCCACAGCACAGGAATCTGAATGGATGGAGTATAAGTAACAGCAGTGAAGCTAACACACACACACACACACACACACACACACACAATCATAAAATCGCTTGTGAAATTCAGGAAAATAGAGTAAGCCTCTCCCTAGAGGTCCCTTGGAATGCTAGAAATCTAAGGCTGTATTATAATGTTTAAATAGTTTCAGAAGGTGTAAGAATGATATAAATTTTAAAATGATAATAACTACCGTCACTCAATGGTTAAAGAAGTAGGTATTGGAGTTACAATGAACTGAGTTTGAATCCAGCTTTGACCTTGGAAAAGCCAACTACCTATGCTTCAATTTTGTTATCTGTAAAATGGGGACAATAATGTTGACTTATGTCCTTGGGTTGTTCCAAGATTTAGTTTGCATAAAGTGCCTAGCACATCCTTGAGCACATAACAAGGCCCAATCAGTGGATGCTGTTGTGGTGATGATGATGTAGACGATGATAGCTTTTAATATAAGTGTGGTGTTCAAAGAGTTCAAATCACCTTCTTTGTTAATCCTTCCGTTCTGCCTATAAATCAGATATATAATCAGCAAGAACAGGAGCTGCTCTCTGACAGAATCAGAGTTCATTCACTTTAGATGCATTCCATTGCATTGGGCCGGGGGAAATCCTGGCATATAATAAATCAGTATCTATAACAACAGTATTATCTACTAATATTATATAATTGACAATGTTATTTTATAACATTGTCATAGAGAAAATAAAGTAATAAAGGGTAAAATGCTAGGCCTCCCATTCAATAGCTATGCAGACAAATGCTAAAAGGAAGAGAAAAGTGTTCTCCTACTGAGATTCACCATTCATTGAACACCTCCATGGTACTTTATATTATTTTATTTATTCTTCATAATAACCCCAAAATGAATATACCACCCCCTATTTACAAACGAAATAGGAATATACCTTCCCTTATTTACAAACTGAGGCTTAGAAAAGTTAAGTAGATTGCCTGTGATCGCTTGGTTAGTAAGGGGTGGTGCCAGAACCTACATAGGGACCCGTGGGCATCAAAAGCCTGTTTTTCCAGCCTCTGACCTGTGGTTGCCCTGGCATGGACCAAGCCAAGTTACCAAATCTAAGACTGGAATTCCATTAATCTATATTGATGCAAACTTGGACTATCACTTTCTACAAAAGAAAACAAATGGAATACAAAACACAAACATGAAAATGGTTTCACCTAGAACCCAATATATACTCAAAAGCCATGCATTTCTTGAGGAGCAGATGTAGCTCAGTGGTTGAGCACCTGCTTCCCATGTATGAGGTCTTGGGTTCAATCCCTGGTACCTCCTAAAAAATAAAATAAACTATGCATTTCTAAGCTACACTGGATACCTATAAAAAGGGAGATAAAAACCTATATTCCTTTTGCAAACAAACCAGAAATCATAGAGGTGAAGCAGAATAACAAAAGTCTGAAATTTCGTCCACAGCTGAAATGCTTGTACAACCAATGCTCATATTGACATTGAAACAGAAGTATGTGGGAAACATGGTCAGAAGACCTATGATTCTATGTTCAATCATGGTAAATGAGATATTTGTATATACATATGTACATATTCTTACACCTTTCTCCAGGATTTATCTACTTATAACCCTATAAACATATTTATAAATTTATTTATAATTAAATTCTTCACTCTGCCATTACTGATAGAAAATTTGTTGGGATTTCATTTCTTAAAATCAAACCGATTCATCAATTCACCCTTACTCCCCTTCTTTACCACATATTTACTTTAGCTGTGTGGACTGTTTGGCAAAGAACAAAGGATGAATGTGAAATTCAGAGGCATAAGAGAAAACCTCACACTATTATGACCAAGCCCCACTCTAGGACAAACCCACGAAGGAGAAACAAAATGCATGTTAGGTGTAGACAAGGCCACTAAGGAGCTAGTCTGTCATCTTTTTCAGCCACCCCATCATATAAACAGAAGTCTCCCTGCCCACCATCCATTCGTCATCTATTTATTGAATATCCACTGTGAGCTTCACACTAAGCTAGATTTGGGGGACACTGTGCCTGTCTAAAAGAAGATCAGAAGCTTTGCACACTGATGTTCACAGTGGCATCATTAACCATTGCCAAAGGTGGAAGCAACCTAAGTGTCCATCAACCAATGAAGGGATAAACAAAATGTGTTACAGACACACAATGGGATATTATACAGCCATTAAAAGGACTGAAGTTCTGATACATGCTACAACATGGATGAACCTTGAAGACATCATGTTGCGTGAAATAAGCCAAACACAAGAGGACAAATGCTATATGATCGCACTTATATGAAATAAGCAGAATATGCATATTCATAAAGACAGAAACTAGAATACAGGTTAACAGGGGTGAAGTCAGGGAGGGGAATGGTAAGCTAATGCTTCATTGGTATGGAGTTTCTGTTTGGGGTGATGGAAAAGTTTTGGCAATGGATGATGGGGATGGAGACACAACTTTGTGCATGTAGTTAACACTATTGAATTTTATATTCAAAAAAGGAAAAAGGGGGCAATTTTAGGTTGTATATAAGTTAACACACACACAAAAACTCATAGAACTGTACAACACCAAGAGTGAACCTTAATATAAGCAGTGGGCTAAAAAGTTAATAGCATAATTATAATAATATTCTTTCATGAATTGTAACAAAGGACTGCACTAATGCAAAGTGTTAATAATACAGAAATGTGAGTGTGTAAGAGGGGGATATATGGGAACTCTGTGTTTCTGTAAACCTAAAACTGCTCTTTAAAAATTTAAAAAAAAAAAAGAAGATCCAAGCCTGGTCAGGAGAGAGACCCATAGACAATTACAGAATCATTTGATCAGGGCTATAATTGTAGCAGGTACAAGATGCAGTGGCTGTGGAGGTGCGCTCATCCTTGAATACAAAGGACAGTTGTATTCTGATATATTAACATGTGTCACATGTAAATATCTGCTGACATAAAGTACACACTACAAGGGTTCATGATGAAATCTAATAAACACTATTTTTTATTTCACCTAATCCATAGAATATAATGAGACTGTTTTTCTAAGTTTTGTATCCTAGCGAGCCCTTATTTATCAAGCCCTCATCAGCTCCAAGCTGCAGACCCCTGCCATTCCTATGTTCTATAAGCTGTAATCTCTTTTCCCACCTTAGTTTCCAAATTACATGACTTTGTCATCCACCTTCCAGTTTGGGATGAAGGTCATCACCTGGTCATTTATATTGTTGTGTTCTCAATATAATAGAGACATATGGCTAATATGTCCCTAATTGTGTTATTTTGTTGTGCTCTGTTGCTATTGCATCTCCTGCATTTTCTTCAGTCAATTACTGTCAAGTACATTTAATTTCTTCTATTTCACGTTAGACCATTGCCAATATTCTCATCCCCACAGAGCTGACATTCTGCTGGAGAAACACTGGATTTTTATTTTACACTGATACAGAGAAGCTCAGGTGATTCACTCAGCTGAGAGTTTCTTGAAAGTGAAGTTATTCTTTTCAGGAAAGCCTATGCAGATTTTATAAGAGCTGGGGTTTTTTGGCCTTGCAGTGTATGTCCCCGTGCTTTATTTAGCATGTCACTGTTCCCGTGTTATACTTAATTATGTGATAATGTGTTGTGTCACAATATTCTGAGAAAACAGGTTGAATTACTCTAGATGTCAACAACAAATGGTAGAACCCACAGACAATGCCATTTACTCAACCTACAGTTAATAAAAAGCACAACTGTAGACTTAGTAGAAAGATCTGAAGGCATAAATGAAAGATTCAAAATCTCTATACTCCTGTGAAATGAAATGCTTTCCCCCTAATATTTACTTTATTTAATATAGTTTTAACAGCTTCTTGTTACTTCTCGGAAAATGGTGTAAGGATCAGTCATGTATAATATCCTTGGTCAACAATGCAATTGAAATACTTCATATAGAAATTGGAAAATACTGTGGTTGTACATAGTGTATAGGATACTTTCCTGAGTTCTAACATTACGAATTTTTTTAACCATAGAAACTGAACAGATTACTTCATACTTTCAGGATACAAATTAAATTTCTTTTTATTCCTTTAATTTTTTTAAGTGCATTGTTTGTACCAGTTTAGAGAGTTGGTTTCAAGATGGGATTTGCAATCTGCATCTTTTAGGTTAGATTACATCTGCAATTTTTAGTGCATATTCTAAATGCCCTTAAAAAAATGAAACTTTAAAAACTCAACAGCTTAGTCTAGTTCATGATTTTCATAATTTCAGCTATTTAGGTAAAGCATTAACACTTAAAAAAAAAAAAAAAAAAAAAACAGCAGAACATCTCATCATGAAATTTGCAGTGCATGGATACCAAATTTCTCTACAAAGAATTTTTGAAGGTGTGCAGGCACCAAATTTCTCCACAAAGATTTTAAAGAGGATATTAGAAGTGGACATAGAATGCTGGGTGGCAGCTGGTCTGACATGACAGACATGAATAAATGTGCCAACGAAGCCCTTATGGTTTATTGGGTAATTATGGGAAGTGGCATTGGTGCCAGCCAACCAGATTCCTGGACAGCTACTTCTAAATCCACTTACTCTTAAAGTAGATCATTAAAAATGCACTTTGGTGGAGAAGCTTTGCTCCTACTCGACATAAATAGTCTATTTGCAAAGTTAGTCATTTGGTCAAAATGAAGCACATCAGTGCTGGTACAGTGAACAACCACCTCTACATTATACAAGCATCTTCCATTAAAGGCATTTCAGAGGGAAGCTTTCAGACAGGAGAGGAACAAATGGCCCTGCAATGGGCATGTGTCCATCCATTCCCATCCATAAAACCACATATTGACACACAAAAGTGAGTTCATTCCATTTGTTTGCAGGGTTCTGAAAAAAAATTTTTAACTCTAGAGTTTATGTGTACAGTATAAATTGTATCACATTTTTTAAAATGCCAAACAGAGGACAAATTTCTTAACTTGAA
The DNA here is from genome assembly GCA_029593785.1 of Cabassous unicinctus. Lineage (NCBI taxonomy): Eukaryota > Metazoa > Chordata > Mammalia > Cingulata > Chlamyphoridae > Cabassous > Cabassous unicinctus. Next base: position 19,405 of record JAQZBX010036555.1, read on the forward strand.
AAGACAGTTCTCAATTCCTGGAAGCTGGTTAAGACCATCTCCTCCTGTCAAATTACTAAACAAAGAGGTAATAACCAAAAAAGTGCTCACAAAGATCAGGACTTTTTCTTAACAACATGGAGGTGATTATCTTAAATTGGTTCCAAATACTATTTTAGGGGGGAAGGTGTTGGAATAATATCAAGAAAAACCGTAAAGACTTTAGCATACATCAGGGAAACTAATTTAAAGCTACTATGAGATTGACCAGGGTAGGATGTGTATTTTCTAACAATATGACATTCACTTTCATTCCCAGAAGCAAACAGAGAGCTAATCCTGGAAGTCAAGCTTCTCAGCAAAAAGTTTTAGTCCCCGGAAGACTCATAATAATGGACAATGCTTGAAATATTTAATAACTGTGTGCCCTGGGCACCAAGCAGAGAGAAATCCTGGTTGCCCTGCACTGGAGCAGGGTCCTAGTGGGGACCCTCGTGGTGGGGAGTTCCAAGTGATGGGTTCCAGGGGCCAACGCAAGAGGAGATACCTGGGGTCTCAAAAAAAAAAAAGAGGAGGCCATCCACTGACAAGTTCATATGTGTCTCAATATTTTAACATCTAATTCAAACGTACTTGTGCAGACTGGCTGCACATTAGCTCTGTTCCTAACTATATGAAAGCATCCATCACACTGGGGCTAGACTCAGAAAAGCATTTTAAAAAGGAGACTGTAGACTGCATCTGAGGTCTTCATCAGAACATAATGAATTTTAAGGAAAGGGAAGCAAAGCTAACTAGAAGGGAAATATTAACAAAAAGGGAATCAAGGAGGTAAAAGTTAGCCTTTTCACTGGCTGACAAGAATGACAAGTGGGAAGTACTCCTGGAGCAATGAGGTAGGCACTGGTTTCCATCAGCATCTTAAATCCAATTTGAAGCCATCATGCCATCTTCAAAGTAATAGATGAAAAAGTTTACACTGAAGACAAAGCACCTGAAGTTGAATCACATCATCAACCTGGTGCTGATGAGAAACTGAATAGATTTTCTATTACATTTCTACAGACTGAGCATCTGTCTTAAAAGTGAGCTTATTCAGCCTCAGCCAAGAGCTTTCATATTCAGGAATACTCATCATAATCTGAGGCTACTGAACTGAAAGATTCTCTGAGGAGACAAGACAGACCACTGGGAAATGGTTTTAACTCACAGAAACTTATTCCAAACAAGAAAGGACACCTCAGACAAAGCAACATGAGAAAGCACCTATGGCCTAGCAACCAGATACTTTTAAAAGATCAGTCTTCACACTGCTGCTGTGAGCAAAGTGACCTTCCACTTCCTGAAGAGGAGTCAGGCACCAATGGGTAACTGACCAATTCAAAGTATAAAATACTCTATCACTAGACAGAAGAAAATTCATGTTCTATTTTCACACAATAGGCATCAATAAATGTTGACCATAGAAATATGAGAATGAATACATCCAGCTCCATTCCTAGTGTTATCATGAAGATAGGGAGTTGTGACTTAAAATCCTTTCTCTGAAAAGAGTGATGAAGGTGAGATCTAAAGATGATATAGCAGGCAGAGATTAAATATCAGCCATAACCAACCTTCAAGAAGCCTGTAGCAAGGTCTTAGAGTCCTGGACCTCAACAAAATGAATTTGGGAAACCATGACAACATACCACAGTATACTTTGGCCTCTTCCATTTCAAAGTGTCGGCTTTTCCTGGAGGCTCATCTAGAAGGAGACAATAATTAGAGATTATTGTCTCATCCAAAATAATTTCTCTCAACCATACTACAAGTAAGCAAAGTAAATCTTATACCTTAGATATCCCCCACTAAGTTCTAGAAGATCTCTATGTCAAAGAATAATGCTTTGGCCCTTCTTTCTTTCTTCGTGTATTTGATACACAAGCTCCCAGATCTTAAGATCTGAAATGTTTTTGCAGGTACTGTGAGTGTGGAGGAAAAGTTGTTGGGCTTTCTCATCTCCCATTAGAGCTCTACTTCCAGCCACTTGATCACAATAGGTCTCCTAGAGATGCTGACAGACCTCTACCAAAGCAGTGGCATTGTGCATTTCACAGAATGCCTCTCCCTGGAAGACAGAGCTTCTTGGAATGGTACCACATTGGCCAGAAATCCTCATTTCCTGCAGCACAGCATCCATCCAAGAAATACTCTCTCCAGGACCAATATTGCCAAGAATAATACAGACAAACGTGTTGGCATTCGAACTTTGAAGGTAGCCCAGAAACTGAGATGCTCAGCCTATTCACATCAGAGAAAGACATGCACCCCGACTTTTTTTTTTTTTTTAGAGGTACCAGGGGTTGAACCCTGGACCTCTTACATGGGAAGCAGGAACTCAACCACTGATCTACATCTGCTCCCCAATGACAGTTGGTGTTTTTTTGTTTTGTTTTTTTTTTTCATTTGTTTGTTTTGTTTTTAGGAGGTACCGGGGATTGAATCTAGTACCTTGTACATGGGAAGGAGTTGCTCAACCACTTGAGCTACATCCACTCCAATGCACCCCACTTCTTTGTCTGGATTACTTTACATACCTGAAAGGTTTAGCTGGGGAGCAAAGACTCACTCTTAGGAAAAATAGGCTCTTTGAAAACAGCATCTCATGCTCAAGAATTGCAGACTTGGGCAAAATCTAATTCTACTTAGAACAGTACTTCCCCAACAGTGATGGAAGAGATCCTGCCAGTGTCTCTGTTCTACTTTGTGGTTGAAGTTAGACCCAAAGTGCAAGGGTCCCCAGTAGGTCAACTAAAACTAATTAACTCACCTTAGCCCCCAATTCAATAGAACATACATTTGGTAAAGCTGACTTGAAGTGTGTCTCAATGAGCTTTCCAGTGCCTGTAGACAAGAGGAAGGGAGAGCAGAAGTGTTTATTAAGGCCCCTTCCTGAATCTCTGTCCCTCAACTTTTCTAATAATGAAAGGGAAAGTGGCCAAAAGGTACAAGAGATTCAGTTATTGAGAGGCTTTGTTATAATATGCCCCCTTCAATTTAATGGTGCAAAATCCTAGTTAGAACTATCTAAACCCCTTCCCACACTTCTTGGGAGCTATCAATACCCACACACACACACCCTGACATCCTCACCCCCATTGGTGCCCACAGCCTCTTCTGGTGGGAATAACACCTTGCTATAAAAATAGCACTGTCTTAAAAGGATAATTTCATTTTAGGTTAGACCGTTGACACATTTTAATACATATTATTCACTAATTAATCAGTGTTTTAGCACACTGGATTAACAATTTAGTTTATAAGCCTATTAGTGACTAAGTTAGTACAATTTCATAAATGACCAACTTATATTCTAGAAACAGTTTATTGCTTTGTTCTACTCTAAACTACTACATTCCCATGCACTAGGCTGTTTTATACATCAAATTTGAAGATATTTTATAGCAAGGTTTAAGCTGAGGAAGAAGATTGGAAAACACCCTGGAAAAAATGTTATCCATTAGAATCACAGGGCCATTAAGAGAAGCAGACTAAAATTAAGAAAGATGGGCAAGGAGAAGATATCTAAATACCTTTTAAATGAGATTTGAAAAAGAGATGGAGGAGCAATGAGGTGTAAAGAGAAGACAAAGGCAAACTTTCATATTTCCGGATAAACAAGCAGACATCATTCACACCCAATGAGCTACATGACGGAGAGACCATCAAGCCTCACAGAACCAATGCGCCCACTTCACACGTTAATTATTGGAGGAGGTCTAGTCCTTGTCTGGCACACAGCTAGTTAGATTTCTAGTTTTCCATCTCACTGCTCTAAGGAATCATTTATGTTGGCTCAAGCCACCAGAGACTAATGTCTATTCCCCATTCCATAAACCAGCAGCCACATTGGTGTGTTTCTACAGAGAGGCTGGGGAGGAGAACACATATGCAAGGTTTTCTACATAACCAGCTCTAACATTCACCACTGACACTGGTGGTAATACAGGCCCACACACATGCAATGCAAGTAGATCTATATATTTCTAAAATGCAGGTCACCTTAATGCCTAGGCAAATATTTAACGAGTCTGGTAATGAGTACAAAGCAGCACCAAGTATGAGAAACAAACTCCAAGTTGCAGTGAGACTAATCCTTCTGTGACAAGACACTTGAGCAAGCTACCTGGACCTGCTAAGATTCCCAGAACAAAGAAGCATGATCAACTGCCCAGCACCCAGGTCTGATTAGATAGTTGAATAGGATCCTTTGTGGCCCTTTCTTCCTACCAAAAATATCAACATATGGCCATTTTATTACTCATCAGTACCTTCATCAAGGAATTTTGTATTAATATTCAGACTTCATCCTTTAAAGTATTAAAATGGCACCAAATGAATAGGCAGGAAAAAAACAAAGAGATGCAAAACTACCAGTTTGCTTTTCTCATGATTGAAAAAAAAAGATTAAAAGAATATTGAAATTATGAATAACTTTTCATTTGTCTAACTAAAAATTTTAATCACTGATACTCCTCCGAGCCTTCAAGCTGAGCATATTGGATTCAACCCAAGATACTGTGCACTCAATAACACTATCTTCTACCCAACTGAGCAGCCTAATCACACTTAAAGTAAAAGATGAAAATCCCAATCATACTATTTTGAATTAAATCTCAAGTCTCACCAAATTAGCAGTAGAATAATGACTTGTTGGTAATTACAGCTTCATCTTAATAAAGCTCAAATTTTTTCTGTTTTTTTTTTTT
>JAQZBX010036556.1:0-24132 GCA_029593785.1 Cabassous unicinctus
AGGGATCTAGGAAAAGGGCAGAAGAAAACCTCATAGAGTGGTCTCCTCAGTGGCTCATACCCCAAGTGCTTCTTTTTTTCCTGAGGTACCAGGTATGAGGATTGGAACCGGGACCTCTTATTTGGGAAGCCAGCGCTCGACTCCACCACTGGGCTGAATTGGCCTTTTTGTTTTGCTTGTTGGTTTTTGTTTTGTTTTTTTTTTTTTGGAGGCATTGGAAAGCAGACCCAGGCCTCCTATGTGGGAAGCAGGTGCTTAATGCTTGAGCCACCTCCACTCCCCTCAAGTGCTGCTTGACTGATCTGCCTCCCAGTCATTAGTCTGTGTGTCTTGTATCTCTAACTCTCTTTCTTTCTTACATTACACATTATTTCTATCATCTATCTCTATCCATCTGTCTATATCTATCTATCTATCATCCATTGTCTATCATCACCATCTACCATCTTTCTATCCAATCTATATATGTTTAACTTTACTATATAAACAAATCATGTTTACTATACATCAGCAGTTCTGGGGGATGGGTAATTTTGCCCCTCCAGGAGGCATTTGACAATATCGGGAGACATCTTTGGTTGTCACAACTGGGGAATGCCACTGGCAACTATTGGGTAGAGGCCAGAGATGCTGTGAAACATCCTACAATGCACAGGGCAGGCCCCACAACAAAGAATTATCTGGCTCCAAATGTCAATAGTGCGGAGGATGAGAAACCCTGCTGTAGAACAATAGAAAGTGCAAAGAAGCAAATGGAAAAATAATTTCCTCTGAGGATTTCCACAATTAACATTTTGGCCAAATTCTTCCAGATAATTTTCTATGCACAAAAATATATATAGAAATGATTACAGATGTATAAAGAAATATGATTATCATATACATGCTGTTTTGTATCCTGACTTTTTCCACTTAATATTCTTCAATGTCAGTAATTTTATATCACATTTTTCTCATTTTTAAAAAATAAAAGAATTACATTCATGTGGTTCAAAAACAAGAATTACAAAGAAGTGTAGAATAAAAAAAATTTATTCTTTCACCGTGGTTATTCATATTTTACATAAAATTTCTGAAGAACCACAAATCAGATTATACAGTACTGCTGTTGTGTACTTTACTGTCATTATATAATACTATACCGAGAACAAGTTTCATATCCACACATATAGACATAGCTTTCCCTAACACACTGCTGATGGACATTTGGCTTTTCCTATAATTTTGCTGTCACAATCAGTGATGTGTGGACATTCCCACACCACCTCTTGGAAGACACATGTAAGTTAAGCTGGAAGATAAATTCCCACAATTGGAACTGATGAATCAAAGGACATGCCCTTACGTTTTTGGCAGGTACGGCAAAATTACCATCTGAGGCATTTGCCTCGTCTACATCTTCCATGCCTTTCTCCCCAGAGTCTCACCAATCCAGGGCCTACCAAATAGTTCAAGTTTACAAATTTGATTGAATTCAAAGCATTATCTATTGTCTTCACTTGCATTTCTTTAATTATGTGTAAAGTGCATTTTTTTCATGTTTAATGGCAGTTTTTAGTTTTTGTATCAACTGATGGCTCATTACCTTTACCCATTCCCCCCCGCCCCCATTGGGTTATCTTTTATCTTGTTGACTATTCTGTCTTCACTGGACCTGAGGAAAGCAGTCATACATCTGTAAGTACTTCCTCCTGGTTTGTCTTTTCCCTCACAGAAATTTAAATTTATTATTTAGGTAAAAATTTAAAAAATCTTTTCTCTTATGGTGTCTGGATATCATGCTACAAGACCTTCTCCATGCCATGGGCATATCTAAATTCAGCCATGTTTTCTTCTTCATGGTTTAATTTTTTATATTACATTTTAAAAAAATCTATTTTGGATCTATTTTGGGATAAGAACAAGTGGTGGTTGTCCTGACACCATTTATTGAGTAGTTTCTCTCATTTCACGAATCTGAAATGTAATCCTTGCCATATTCTCTATTCCATATCCATTTAGGAGATATTTTGGGACTTTCTGTTCTGTTTCATGGATTGGATTATTTCTGCACTACACCAAACTGTTTTAATTATTAATACTTGATAATATGATTTTATGCACAGTAAGTTTATTCCATTATGCTTCTGTTTCAAAAAAATTTCTGGATAATTTACATATTGATTTGAAAATTTATTAATATATAAAATGCATATATAATGAATAATTATAAAACAAATATAATAAATAGTTTAAAAGTTAAACATGACTAATACACATCTCCTTCCATCTCCCCTGTAGTAACAACCATTCTGAATCTGGTATTTAAGCAGTCTCAAGAATTTTTTTTACACTTTTATTCGCTCTATTTGTTCTTAAATTATTGCAATATCTCTACATGTTTTAAATGTAATTTTTTTCAGACAACATGTACATTCTTAAACAAATCAACCAGTCAACTATCTGTCCAGGCCTCCAGGCTTGGTAGCACCAAGAACTGGTAGAAAGTTTAAATCATGTTTTCACCACCTTATCATATTCTAAGGAAGGCTTCCCTCTTCTCTAGGAGGAAGGGAAGACGCACAAAGATATCTTGTTCTCTTCCAGAGCAAATCTCCAAGAGTAACTGGGCTGGGAGAGGATTTTCCTGTGGACCAAACTGCTTTGGCACAGGTGGGCCAACCTGCAGTAGGCAAAAAAAAAAAAAAAAAAAGTCTTCTCTAAAGGGAACGTTATCACAGCGATGCGGGTCTTTCTATACTTTCAATGACGTTTTTCATAGTCACACTCAGCTTCATAGAGTCAGATTTTCACAAATATCTCCTCTGTGTCGTTGCTAATTAGAGGGACAACATGTGTTTTCTATCGATGCAGTTAACAAATTACCACACACTTAGCGATTTAAAACGGCACCCATTTATCGTCTCTCAGCTTGGCTGTCAGAAGTCTGGGCTGGACACAGCTGGGTCCCCTTCTTAGGGTCTCACAAGGCTGAGATGGCGGTGTCAGCAGACGGGGCTTTTCTCAGGAGGCTTTGGGGAGAATCTGCTTCCAAACGTATTCAGGTTGTTGGCAGGGTCCTGTTCTTTGCTGGCTGTCACTCGGCGTCGTTCTCAGCTTCTAGAAGCTGCCAGCGTTCCTTGGCTCGTGGCCCTCTCCATCTTCAAAGACAACGGCGTGCTGAGGCTTTCTCACCCTTCGAGTCTCTCTGACTCTGCCCTGTCACTATGACTTCCCCTTCCATCTTCCTCATCTCTCGTAAGGTTCGTGGAGTACATTAGGTCCCCATGTTAAGTTGATCCATCCGCAAACCTTTGCCATAAGGGTGACAGGCCCGGGCATGACCAGAGGGTGAAGGTCACGGGGGCCAAAATTTTGCCTGCCGCAGGGACCATGGAGGTCAGCTTGGACACTGGCCAGATCTAAGAGCACTTCTTGGGCGGCTGCGTAGACCTTTGAACTGACAGTTTTCCCAGCTTGGAGGGATCAGAGGTATAGTAGTCCTTGGTCCTTCTCCCTGTAGCACGTTCTGCAAGAAGCTGGCTTCCTTTCAGGGCCTAGGACAGGGAGTGCAGGCCCTGTGTGGTGGCCTCAGAAGGCTAGCTGCCCACCTGAAACCCCTGCAGGGGCCTTTTCTCTGTGTCGTGATCCCCAGGATCATGCTAACGGCATGGCTCTACTTGCAAAATGCAAAAAACACTTCGTGCACTTAGTCCTAGAGGGTTCTTATCTGTCATCTTTTTTCTGGTAGGATATTTTATTTTTAGGAGGTACTTAGGATTGAACCCAGGACCTCATACATGGGATGTAGGTGCTCAACCACTGAGCTACATCTGCTTCCCAATGAGAGTTGGTTTTTCATTTGTTTGTTTTGTTTTTAGGAGGTACCAGGGATCGAACCCAGGACCTCATACATGGGAAGCAGGTGCTCAACTACTTGAGCTATATCTGCTCTCCTGGTAGGATAGTTTTTATACCCACGTCAGAAAGAGAGTCATATTTCAGAAGGCTCACTGCTGCCGGAGCCACAGAGGGGCACAGCTCGAAACCTCTGAGTAGAGGGGCCAGAGAGGAGGAGAAGAGCAGTGATGATTGGCAGGAGAGGCAGGCACCAGGGAGAATTCAGAGAAGCAGATAAGGCGGTAACAGGGGCCGGCAGATGGGGTCACAGGATGTTTAGCAGAAGGAAGAGGAAGAATGGAAGGAAGGGAGAGACTGGGAGTAAAAGTGGGACAGGGAAGAGTCGGGACTGAGTGAATCATTCCAAGGAAGGAGGAAAAGACAGGGATATAGAGAAGACTCTAAGAAAAAAGATGGGGAAAATGAGAAATTTAAAAAATATATGAGAAAGAAAGAGATAGAATTTCTGCAGGTGAAGATAAATTTACTTCACATGCATTATATTCATAGAACACAAAATGCTCTGTTTAAAACCATCCAATGCGTTTACATCATTTTCATGCAAAAGCAAAACCTAAAATGGCCCCCAAGGCCAACTGTCTATCTGCCCCCTTTTTGACGTCATCTTCTACCACCTCCCTTCTGTCACTGGCCACATGGGCCTCCACCTCAGGGCCTTTGCACCTATAGTCTGCCTGCCTGGAGGGCTCTCCTCCCCTTCTCATTTTCACGTTGTTTGTTTGCCCACGTCCCCCTGTGCTCTGCTCAAATATCACCTTCTCAGGGAGGCCATCCCTGTCCATTCTGTAAAATAGCCACACCTCCCTGCCCTTCTCCAACTTCTCCCTTTTTATACTGAGAAAAACGTGGTTTCTTTGTCTTGATGCACTTTATTAACCAATTCCTGAGATGCCAAGGTTTCAAAAAGAGGAGTTAATTTGTTTGCTCATAGCATAGGAGGGCAGTGGCCTAAGGGCCTCAAATCTGCTCCCCTGAACTGCAGTAATTCTGATATTTTACAGTATCCAGGTTTAGCATTTTATGCTAATGAGTAATTGGGGTGGGGCTGGCTCAGGTTCCATCATTAATAAACATTAAAGGGCCGAACAGGATAGGGGGGTGAAAAATGGGGGTGAGTCACGGGGTTATTACAATCACAAGACAATCATTATCAGAGATCAAGGCATCTGGGGATAAGGGGATACAGAATGAGGGTCAGTTTCAAGGTTTTTCTTATTATTTCAAACAGGGGAGGGTGGAGTGCTTACCATTTCAATAGAAATGTTCATACACAAAGGTAAGATCCTTCATCACAATGGCAAGATTTAGTTAGAAATGACCATATACAAAGGGTGAGGTCAGTCTAGCCAGTTTCAGTAATTTTAGATAGTAACCTTTGGCTATTTTATAAAATACTGGAAGTGAAAAGACATCTATATAATGATTCAGTAACCATAATTATTTGTTAATTCTTAACCCTCGGTTACACTTTTACTTTCCTTTATATATTTCTCCATTATTCTGACATACGGTTTATCATATTTGTTCACATATTTTCTGTCTCCTCCCATTTGAATGTAAGCTCTTGAAATGTACCTGTCACGTAGGAGACGCTCCCTTAATCTTTGTTAAAAGGAGGAACAAACGGCATTTTCTGTAAGACTCTGAAGTCTTAAGACTTTAGAGCTTGAGTCTGATGCTTGTGGTTGTTATAATCATAATGACCAACTAACATGGCATTTAAAAATAATGGCTGGGATTTGTGCTATTGAGGCAGGTTAGTACAGGGAACGAGGGAAGGCGAGTCAAAGCGGGACCCAGCAGAGAATATGGCCGTGAGACCCTGCCCAGAAACTCCAAGGAAGGCTGCTACCAAGAACAAAGCCAGAAAGACCCCAGAAAGACCCCGGCGAGACCCTGGGATCTTCCAGGCTCAAGGCAGTCCTCCCCATTAGTGCCCTGAGAGCTAACAGGTGGGGGCTATAAGGCAACCAATCAGAACAGCAAACAGCTGGGCCCCTCCCCAACATCAGGAAATAGGGGGAGTGAAGGAAGCCTTAATAAAGGCACCCGCCCGACCCCAGGTGCTCCTCTTTGCCTGGAGGTAGCCTGCACCCATGTCTGGGTGTGCACTTTTCTCTTTTCTCTCATTTTCAGTAAACTCTTTTTACTGGCCTAACTAAACTGGCATGTTCTTAAATTCTTTTATGAGGCAAAGCTAAGAACCTAGAGGAGTCCAGCACCTCCCGACTTCACTATTAAATGACATGAAGATGGTATTTGCCCAGGGCACCCAGGAGCACATGAGACGCCAGAGGGCCCTCCCCTTCATGAAAGTCCTAAACAGGGTCCACACCCAAGGAACAATGGCAAAGGAAAGCAAAGCACCCCTTATTGTTACCTGGGCTTGTACCCCAAACCCCAATACAGAACTCTGAGTGCCAGGCCTGAACCACACACAAGCATCCTTATTCATTTAAGTTCAAGTGTATGGAGAGGCAGCCCGCTGACTCTGTCTCTTCCGTCTCCCCACTGCCTACCGCCCCCGACCACAAACCAGTTCCCCAAATGACTGCACTGAAGGATTGGAAATGGGGGTAAGGTAGCCTGGTCTGGTCCGAGGGAGCAGGTCATGGGATATTGCTCAGGATTCTCTGGGCTGCAGCTATAATGGAAATCCAACTCAAAGTGTTAGCAGAAAGCTCTGGATTCTGGGCTTCTAGGTCCTTGGCTTATGTTGCATAAAAGAATTTAAGGACACGCCATAGAGTAGGCAAGGGAGTAAAGAGTTTATTAAGAAACAAGAAAACAAGAAAAGTATACAGTCCGAGACGGGGACCCCGTGCGTGCGGCCCCAGGTCAGGTCTTTTAAAGCCTTTCCTTCTCCCCCTTCATAATGTTGGGGCGGGGCCCAGCTGTTTGCTGTTCTGATTGGTTGCCCCACATGTCAGTTCCCAGGGGGCCAATAGTGAGGCCTTTTGAAGGTACCTGGGGCTCTCTCTTGACCCCGAATGGGATTCTCATTCCAAATGGGATTCTCATGGCCAGGGTCTTGCAGGATCCCTCAAAGTTCCTGGGCAGGGTCTCATGGCCATGTTGTCGGCTAGGCCTCAGCTGCCTTCCCCCTTTCACTATACTAACCTGCCTCAACTTCCCCCCTCTGGGAGTTTATACCCTATTCTTAAAGGGGCACTGAAGGGCGATGGGTATTCTTCTGTATCTACTTCCTGCTGGTTAGGGGAGTAGGTCCTACCTGACAAAGTGTAAAACCTTCTGGCTATTCAATAGTGGTTGAAGGAAGACAGGTCCGGCACCCTGGTTGGACTGGATGAAATCCTCACATGACTAAGAAGGTGTTGATTCTGAAAGAAATAAACTTAATTAGAATTTTGTAGATGTGTGGTCCTACTAAAGGGATAAATAAGATGGTGGTTGGAAGCGGGTGTGGCTCAATCGATAGAGCTCCGGTTTGCCATATGGGAGGCCCCGGGTTCGCTTCCCGGGGCCTCCTTGTGAAGGCAGGCCGGCCCGCACGGCGCGATGGGCTGATGCAGCAAGCCCTCACAGCAAAGGGGAGATAAGCAGACACAGAAAAAACACAGCAAATGGACACAGCAAACACAAGCAGCAAGGGGGGGGGCATGAATAAATAAATAAATAAATCTTAAAAAAAAAAAAAAAAAAAAGAAGATGGTGGTAGGTGGGCCCAAAAAGGGGGCCATCCATGATACACTGGACCACGAGAGTGAGAAAGGCCAAGTGCCTTCAGAGGCTGCATCCTCCCAAAGTTGTGGGAAACAACATTCTTCCTTGAGTTCTTTTAATCTGTAGGGAGAGACTGTGATAGACCTACTGGGTTTGGTATAAATTGCCAACCCCAGTTTCCATGGCAGTGGTTATGCCTAGGACAGCTAGGAGAGGCACTGCCCTAGACCTAAACTCACAAAGACAGTGTAGGCAAAAACAAGACAAGCATATGACAAGCAAAATAAAGACAGTACTTAAGAGAGCCATTTCTTTATCTTATAGGCACATTCATTAACTACTTAGAAAACGAATTAAATTTACCAGGACTTTTAACATGTTCCTCTCCATATGATCTAGAAGAGAAGAGATATAGGTATAGTACTAATCAATGCTTAAGTTTCTCTTTGAGGTGCAATTAATAGATCTAAGCTCCAGGTTTGCAATACCATACATGTTATCTCTCGATGGAAGCAGGCCATAATGCCAATTGTGTTTAAGTTCTACTCACATTACTCTGGTAATTATTGCTTCACTTGGTATGCTCTTCACACAGCATTCTGCAGCACAGTTGATCCTAGAGAGAACCTAGGAAGGCAAGCTCCAGTGTTTCACCAGCCTGGTGCATAGCACTCTTCGGTACTATGAAACAGAGCCAGTTTGGAGGCAATGTCCATTGTACACCTGGCCATATTGAGCCATTTCCAGCTGCTGCAGGAGTCCGAAACTGCAACGTACTCTCCATCCACTTCAGGAACATAATCAGAGATGTGGCAGATACCTTTATTATTTTAGAGGTCAGTGACTGACCTAGTCAATAGCTCAAATGAAGAGGCACCATGCAGTGTACCAAATGCCTGGTTTGAATGCACAATAGAGTTTGACAATACTGAAGTCTATCTCTTTTAATCTTTACATACTTTCTAAACACTTCCAATGCAATATATACCATATCAAATGAACTTAACTATTTTAGTACTTTAGTTTTACCATGATTATGTTAATTAACAGGTATTTTATTTTAGCAGTACAGGAAAAACTACTTTCTCCATTATTTTATGAAAATATAAGATTACCAATGGAATCAAGATTGTCTTCCTTTACCACCACTTTAATATGCAGATTGAGGTGGCCTTTGATAGGTTTCCCTGTACTTAACACTGTACTTTTTTTTTTTAAGATTTATTTTTTTTCTCCCCACCCCCTCATTGTTTGCACTTGCTGTGTCTGTCTGTCTTCCTTGTTTCTTCAGGAGGCACTGGGAACTGAACTCGGGACCTCCTAGGTGGGAGGGAGGCACCTAATTGCTTGAATCACCTCCATTGCCCTGTTTGGTTGTATCTCTCATTATGTTTTTCTTGTTGCGTCAGCTTACTGCACCTGCCTGTTGCGCCAGCTCGCTGTCTTCTTTAGGAGGCACCAGAAACCGAACCAGGGGCCTCCCATGTGGTAGGTGGGAGCTCAATCACTTGAGACACATTTGCTTCCCTGAAGTTATTTTTTGTTAGTAGTATCAATTTAGGTTTTTATTTAATAATGGCTTCCTGGAATTAGTCACTTAAATACTTCAATTTAGAGGATGCTTTTACAAACTTCTTATAACTAGAAACTACTTTACCTTTAAATAAGCTTATTAAATTACAATGAGCAACCAATGAAATTTATTTTATCTTAATTTCATTAAACATGAACTTACAATTTTCATCACCTTAAAATATTTAATACACATAATGCTAATTTATTTAATTGGTATTCTATAAACCTAGGGAAATAACACCCAAGCCAAAAAAATTGAAACCATTATAGTTTATGCAGGGAATGTTCTTTTTCCTTCCTTTACAGGAGGCTAAAACCTCTTCTTTAGTAAAATTCTAAGACTGTGAATAATCTTAAAAGCATACTGACTGCTAGGTTCTGGAATATATTATAAGTGTTTAATTTGTTTTAATTATAATTTAGAAAAGACTTTTCCATAGCTTTCAAGGACATTTCCTTTACTTACTGAAATTTGGTAATAGGATTATTAACCAACCTTATCTTAAGGTTGTTAAAAGGTTTAAATTGGGGAATTACAGGGCAAACTGATTCTTAATTCCCTGGCCTAGAAGACAGAGCTGTAATCTGCCACACCTAGTCCTTCCCTCACAGCTCTTGCAAAGAGAAGGTCCTGGGGCCTGGGTAGGTCAAAAAGCTTAGGAAGGCCCTTTTCCCTTTCCCAATAGTTTCTATAGTCAGATTTCTATATGACCTTTCCATCCTGCTTAGCCTAATTTGGGCTTCAAGAATATTCATTCACATATAAGTGCATATTTAATTTTTTAACAATTTGAATGGAGTTCTTTAAAGAATTTTCATTTGTTAATTTGATATTACCATCCTGATGTATGAAAATATAGCAAATAGGTAGACACAAAGAGTTAGACACAAAAACACAACTCACTAAAGTTACTTATAACTTTCATTCTCTTACAAAATAAGTTTAACTGTAAAATAACATTTAAAAGGTCTCTTTGAAGGCTATTTGTAATGACTCTAATTTGCACTGTGACCATGCAGTTTCACACAAGAATTTCATTCCTTTTAATTATTGGCTTATAACCAAATTGTTTCCAATGCTTTAAAATACAATTTACATTTTCCTTTACTTCAGAGCTTTGCTTATTTCCCATTTTGACTTTGACAGGCCTTGGATGAGCAACACTACTTCCAGTATATACTCCCTGAGGTCACTGAAGTCTCAGGGAAACCTGGTGTTTCTCATGACTTGCTGCTTTTAGGAACATCAACTTTCAAGATGGGAGACTCCCTACTCCCCAGTCTTTGGAGATAACAAGACTCTGGTGGCCGTTGGGCTGGAAGAGTGGACGGGCAACTCTGAGGGTCGAGAATCCCACCAGGCAGCAATCTAGTCCACACCTGGATTACCATGAGAGAAAGCAGGGTTATTGACACCAGTGGAAAGATGGGAGACAGGAGTGTCTCAAATTACCTTCCCCTGAGCCACAGGGGGCAGAAGTTGCCATGTTACAAACAGGGGAATAGAGTAGTTACCATCACAAAGGTGAGGCCAGCCCTGAAATAACCATAAGCAAAGTCACACAGTTTTAGCATTACCATCACAACAGCAAGCATATGCAAGGGTGAGGCTAGACCTGAAGTAACCATAAACAAAGGTAAATTCTGTTTATAATTACCATTACAGTAGTAGGTCTATGCTAAATCCACCCAGTTATACACTCTCAGATATTATCCTTCAGCTGTTTTACAATATAAAGGCATATATATAATGATCTTAACTCTTAGTTACAGTTTCTAGTAAGTTTTAACTTTAGAACAAATTGGGCACTTTTGTTTATTAACTAAGCAACTAAAACAATTTTATTAGTAACATTAATGTTGCTAAGTTTTTCTGCTTTTCCAGCAGTTGAATTAATTCCAATTGTGATTTCTATCTATCTATCTATCTATATATATATATATATTTTTTTTTAGACACTGGGGCTGGGCATTGAACCCTGGACCTTGTATATGGGAAGCCTGCACTCAACCACTGAGCCACATTGGCTCCCCTGAGTTGGTTTTCTCATTTGTTTTGCTTGTTGTTTGTTGTTGTTTTTTTTGTTTGTTTTTAGAAGGCACCAGGGACCGAACCAGGGACCACTCATGTGGGAAGCAGGCGTTCAACCACTTGAGCCACATCTGCTCCCCTGTGATTTCTTTTCTACATTAAATTCAATTGGAAGATGGTATTTAAATTTAAAGACTCATTTTTAGGTTCCCTTTTACCATTACCCAATTTTAAACAGGTGAACCCCAAATCTGATTTGCAAGTTCCTGGGCACGGGCAGACTAACAAAGTTAAACACAGATTAGAACAGAAGAGAGAATTTTACACATTTACCATACGGAAAGATTTGACTTTAGAATCACCTACATGCAAAACCCCCAGTGTCCATCCACAGCAGAAACTTCATGCAGGACTCTCCAGCTTCATTCCTTCAGGAAAATCCCTGGGCAGCTGCTAGGTACAGAGCTAAGGGGTCCAGAGGAGCCCTGTCCCCAGTGAGACATGAATTGGGGCTGCTCTGGGGGCTGAATCCCATTAGTTACCTCCCACAAGGGGCAAAACCCTGCAAGTCTCTTTCACTGGAAGGATTGGAGTGTTGGAAGGGAATAGGCAGGGAGCTAGGAATAGCCAGGAACTTTTAAACCTTAATTGTTGGCATATGAGGACATTCCTTATTCTACAGGGAAGAGGTTTACTAACTGCCTAAATCTTGATTCCATTCACTCCCCTCATTAGGCACCAAGGTTAGGAGAGGTCTGGAGTGTAGGCTAGGGCTGAATAATTGGCTCGTGTTAATTCAGAAATTAGCAATCTTACCTGTCACATCGAAGGTCACCCAAGTCTCCTCCTGGCTGATTGTTCACAAGTGGCTTCAAGCCCCTTCCATCCTCCCCCGGGGCAAAGCCCCATCTGGGTGGTGAGGCAGCGTGGGCCAGGCTCCTGCTGACATGGAGCCTGGATTAGGATGTCCCTCAGGTGCTGTGCCTTTAATGGCTGCGGTTAAAAGGTGAGCTTGATTCTGCGTCCTGGGCCTGTCCCCTCCTCCTCTGCTTCTCCTTGATTGTTGAAAATAAAGGGAATTAAAAGGAAATTAATGGAAGTTTGGGAGCCCAGGGAATGTTTCTGCAGCTTTCTACAGATATCCGAAGCAGACTGGAGTTCCCAGGAGGCTCTGTCCTTCTCTAGAGTTCGGATCTACCAGGAGGGTATTTTTATTGCCTCTACCAGCTTTCTCTGAAATAAGGCTGAGTTTTCATCCTGCCTCTGAGCAAATTTCCCTCAACTTTTAATTGACTGGTTTGTAGTTAGTTTCCTCATCCCTTTAAGGCAACATGGCCACGTGGTCTCTGGCCCTCAGATCTGCCTGTCCTCTCCTCTCTTACACGGGTTTAACTGGAATTCAGGGTCCCATACAGAGCCTGCTCTCAGCTGTACTGCGGCCATGTGGTGTGGCAGGAAGAGATTAGCCTCTGTCTTTTTGGACTGTAAGTAGGCAGTTGTCCCAATCAGAAGCTGCCCACTAGTCTAGGGGAGGATAAACGTGTTCATCAGTCTTGGTGGCATCCCACTGCTAGACCTGAGTGAATGGATTGCTTCTCAAGCCAGTGTCCTGGAGATTGGGAGCCCTACTAGCCGACCCTGTTTTTCCAGGAATAGGGAGTCCCTGTTTTCTGGGCTACCCAGAGCCTTAGAGGTTTTGGGAATGTCTGGGTCCGGCTCCCAGACCGAAACACCCAGGCCAAGCTGACCCTAGGAAAGGGACTGGCTAGGGACCTTTCTTTAGCCTACTTAAAGTGTCCCATGGCCACTCCCAGGGACGGAGTTCCACAGTTAAACCCGACCTTAAAGGCCAGTAAGAAGCAGAGACTGAGCTGCCACGTACAGGCACACAGCCCAGGGGCCCTGGAGGTAACGGATTAAGAGGAACCCCAGTGCCTCCCGGGGGCTGAGTAAGGAGCAAACCTCCTGGCATGGCCCAGGGTGAGACTCTTGGGGCGTCGCTAATAAAGCAAAAGAGGGCACAGACAGGCTTTAGCTAAAAGTTTAAACTCACCCGTCCTATCGGGTGTCGGGGAGTGTTACTTGCCTCCTTGTGTCCTGTCATGGCTCACCAAATAATGTTAGCGGAAAGCGCTGGGCTCTGGGCTTCTAGGTTCTTGGCTTATGTTGCATAAAATAATTTAAAGACATGCCATAGGGTAGGCAAGGCAGTAAAGAGTTTATTAAGAAACAAGAAAAGTACATGGTCCGAGGCATGGACTGCGGGTGTGCCGCAGAGCGAGATGCGCCCTTGGGGCCCAGGTCAGGCCTTTTAAAGCCTTTCCTTCTCCCCCTCCATAATATTGGGGCAGGGCCCCAGCTGTTTGCTGTTCTGATTGGTTGCCCCCCCTGTCAGTTCCCAGGGGGCCAATTGAGGCCTTTTGAAGATATCTGGGGCTTTCCCTTGACCCCAAACAGGATTCTGGTTCCAAATGGGATTCTCATGACCAGGGCCTTGTGGGATCCCTCAGGAGGTTTCTGGGTGGTGTCTCACGGCCATGTGGTCTGCTGGCCATGTTGTCTCGGGCCATATTGCCTCCCGGGCCTCAGCTGCCTTGCCCCTTTCACTATACTAACCTGCCCCAAAAGCTTAGGGAAAAGAATATGTACTCTACTTCCCCACCCCCACCCGCATGGCTGATCCATTGCGTTTTCTTTCTCAGGCTCCTTTTCTCCGTCTCTGCTCTGTCTCCTTGCTTTAGATGGGGTGGCCAGTTAAAAATGACACCTGGTCAACCGAGAGGCAGAGAGGCAGGCTTCAGAAGTGGCGGCAGCAGGACATTCTTGAGGCGTGACTAGGTCAAGCACCCAGCCCTGTAGGAGAAAGTGAAACCCCATGTTTTATAGCCCCACAGGGCCACAGGAAGAGGAAGGAAGCTCTGCAAAAGAATGGGAGGGTGTGTGTGTGTGTGTGACAATGCCTGGGGCAGACAAGGATAGAAGTGTTAGTCCTGCCATGAGGCTAGCTCGGGCACTCTCTTACCCTCGCTCATGCCCACCCCCACACCCGTGCGTGTGTGTGTGTGTGTGTGTGTGTGTGTGTGTGTGTGTGTCTTCCTCTCTCTCTCTCTCTCTCTCACAGTCTCTGAGTGCCTGAGTGAAGAGTGTTTCTGTGGAGAGAAGGAGAGGGGTAGACAGGGGCACCAGAGACATTTTGCGTCAGTCCTGATACTGAGCAAAAGTGGGTTTTTCCCTCCTGATGCATCTTTAAAACCAATTTCTGAGACAGCAGGATTTCAAAGAGAGAAAGAGTTGTATTGGTTGTGCAAGCAATGGAGCACAGTGGCCTCATGGCCCAAAACTGTCTCCCTGATATGCAGAAACTAATATTTTATAACATTGGGGTGCCAATGAATAATTGGGGTGGAGCTGAACACAGGTTTCTTCATTAATAAGTATTAAGGGGCTGAACAGGAAGGACTGGGGTGGGGTAGCAAACCAGGGTCAGTCACAAGGATTTGGGATAGGGGTAGACAGAACAAAGGTCAGTTACAAGATCCTTCATATGCATATTAAACAGAGGTGGGTGGAGTGGTCACCAGCCCCGTAGTAAGTGTACACAAGGGTGATTTCAATGTAGAATTACCATCACAAAGGTAAGCATACACAAGGGTGAGGTTAAGTCCAGAGTAACCACAAACGGGTGGGATCACTCTAGCCAGCTTCAGTAATTTCAGGTATGAACCTTTTGCTATTTTATAATATAAAGGTATCTATATAATTTAATAATCATAACTATCGTTAATTCTTAACCCTTGGTTACAGCCCCAGCTTTTCCAAACCACCTTGCTCAGCAAATATTTCTTGAGTATCTTCATGGTCCCAGGCACTGTTCTCTGCAGTGGGGAGGCAGCAGAGAGTGAAGCTGGGAGCTGACATGCTGGCAGCAGGGGCAGGTAAACGCGTAACCAGATTGGATTTTGAGGGCACTGCCAGGAAGGGGCTGAGGCAAGTTGCAACCTATCTTCAAGACACTGCAACAGGAACTCACACAAGAAAAAAATATCACATAAGAACTGGAAATGGTGGTGGACTCCAGGAGGTTGCTATGGAGACCTTCATTGTGGAGCTGCACAGAGATCTAGCTGCATAGAGAAGTCAGAGGAGGCAGAAGAGAGGAACTGAATTCAGGCGCCTAGCGTTTAAGAGAAGGAAGTCTCAGTGGAATAAACGAAGAGAAAGGCAGAGGGGGAGGAAACACCCAGAGAAAGGAAGAAAGAAGGGAAGGGGCCTGGGGTTGAAGTCCAGAATAAAAAGAATAAAGAGACAGAAGAAACATAAAGACAGAAGAACGTGGGGCAAGAGGGATGTAGTACTTTGAGGCTTTTATGGACCCCTGAAAAGATCATGTCCTTAGAGCTAATCCATTCCTGTGGGTGTGAACCTACTGTAGGTGGGACCTTTCTTTTGATTAGATTACTTCAGTAGGATATGACCCAGGGTGAGTCTTAATCCTCTTACTAGAGTCCTTTATAAGTGGGGTAAATACAGAAAGATGGAGCCCAGAGACAGAGAGAAGCCCATGGAAGCTGAGAGAGGAAGACACGGAAACCAGGAAGCTGAAAGCGATGAGACCCGGAGAAGAAGGGAGATACTGCTATGTGCCTTCCCAGTTGACAGAGGGGTCCAAGATGGCCGGCAGCTGGTCTTCGAGAAAAGAGCTTAGCCTGATGCCTTGATTTGGACATTTTTACCACCTCAGAACCGTAAGCCTTTAAGCTATTAAATCTCCATTGTAAAAGCCAACCCATTTCTGGTATATTGCTTTTGGCAGCTTTTAGCAAACTAGAACAAGAAATATTCAAAAGGAAATTGCTGCAGATTTAAGTCAAGCTTTCAGATCTTTTGTGAATATCCACAGCCTCTAACCAAGGGAGGCAGGTGGGGGCTTGTAGCTGACAGGCCATGCTCCTTCCCCTCCCCTGAGCCCTTGAGGGCTCCCCAGCTGCCGTGGAGACAGTTTCAAGAAACTGACAGCTTCCCCCCAAAGCCCCTGGTCTCTCCCCTTCTCTTGCTGGGCTGCAGGTAGGAGTGTAGCTGGAGCTTGGGTTCTAGGTTCTTGGCTACATTGCAAGAAAGAATTCAGAGAAGTGCCAGGTTAATGAGGCAAGTAAAAGGGTTTATTGAAAAAGGAAAGGGAAAGAACACACCCAAGACATGGGTGCTGGCATGCTCCAGGCAAGAGACGCCATGTGGCAGGGGCCTTTTTAAGTCTGGCCTTTCCTCCTCCCCCTCCCCCATAGTAAGGCAGGGTCTCAGCTACTTGCTGTCCTGATCGGCTGCCTTTCTGCCTTCCTGTTGGGTTATACTACGGGCCACTCAGCTTGCACCCGTTAGCTTTCAGGGACCCAATGGGGAGTCCTTTCTGTTTGCAGTTATCTGGGGTTTCTTTTCAAATGGGCATCTTGGTGGGTATCAGTTACAGCTGTGTTCTTTGCTGGGCGTCAGCTGTGATGGTTGCAGCTTTGTTCTGACCAGCGGCCTTCCCTCATTTCCCATACTAACCTGCCTCAGGAGGACATGCCACCCGGAAATGCCAGGCAGTTAATGCCCCCAGACCACCCCAGCCAGTGGGGGGCAGGTGTGGGCACACAGATGGCCCCACCACCCCCGCCTGTGGGATGCTTCTGAGGCATGTTCCACCTGCTCCACGAAAGGTGGCAGCACGACGAGCCCCAGGCGTCCACAGCTCACGAGCAGGCCATTGATTGGCTCTTCTCCCTTCTCTGAATCCTTGCCTTGGGTCTAATTCTGGGGGGAGCTCAAACTGAGACAGGGCCACTTGTCTCCCCCTGCCCCACTCCTCCTAAAACCTCTTACTATGAAAGCAGGTCCCAGCCTGAAGCTGAGGTGGCTTGGAGAAGTATGGGCAGGGGGCCTCAGAGACCATTTTGATGACTTTGGCTTTCACCCTGAGCGAGGTGGGCGTCACTGGAGGAGTTTAAGCAGAGGATGTTCTCTTTCAATTCACCTCTCTCAGGCCCACCAAGCTAAGCTCAGATGCCCACCTTTCAAAACTCCTTGCTGTGTTCCCACTGCCCTACTGCCAACCGTCCCGCCCCCAAGAAGACATCTCTTTACTCAGGGATTCCGTCTGCCAGCATCACAGTGAAATCCTGACACTTTTATAGCAGGCAGGGTTCAATTCTTGGACAGCCAAAGTGGTTTCAGTGAGGTTATTTTTTTCACTGTAAAAAAAAAATCTCTTCTTATAAGAAGAAAGAGCATAAGTGGATAGAGAAAGACAGTTGCTGAAGCAGCAGTCCCTGGTGTCATACTGAAATGATTCTGCAAGTGTCTGACGGTGTCTCTGTCAATACGGCTGTCTTTAGCGTAACCCGAGGCGTCTCTAACGCAAGACTTCACAAGACAGCAGAAGGTGGATGCATATGGAAAGCCCTAAGAAGAACTTCTAATTTCCTTTCTCGAGGGGAAATTTTCATCGAAGCCTGGCTCTGGATTTGTTGTTTCCCGTCCCACCTGGATTTCTCTTTGGTCCGATTCTGGTCCAGCTGATTCTCCTCGCTGTGTCCCGTGTGGGTCCTGCCCTGCCCTGCAGAGCTGCTTCCCTCTACTGGGGACTCCACGGCTAGATGGGAGGAACATTTCAAGCCTGTAACTGCAGCTGCTCCAAATCACAGAAAAGTCTTTTTCAACTGCGAAGAATGTTTTATTCCAGAGCTGTCTGTAAAAAGACCTGTTGACAATTATTTATAGGTTTGTGTATTAGTCAGCCAAAGGGGTGCTGATGCTAAGTACCAGAAATCTGCTGGCTTTTATAAAGGGTATTTATTTGGGGTAGAAGCTTACAGTTACCAGGCCATAAAGTGTAAGTTACTTTCCTTACCAAAGTCTGTTGCTACATGTTGGAGCAAGATGGCTGCCGACGACTGCCAGGGTTCAGCCTTCCTCTTCCTCTTAAGGCTCCGTAGTCCCAGCTTCTTTCAATATCAGCTGAAGGCTGGCACAAGTCTCGTCTCTCTCCCGGGCTCGTTTCTCTCTGGGTTCAGCTGCTCTGCTCGCTCCACAAGGCCAGCTGTAAACTATCAGACAAATGGCTCATCTGTCTTCCCCGGGGCCTCTGCCATGTCTAATGGACCTTCTCTTTTTCCTCACTTATCTGCTTCTCTGTGTATTTACTTCCCGGGGCTCCAGCATCCAAAACTCTAACTCCCTCTCTGCTGTATAGTTTTCTCTGTGAGTCCCCACCCACCAAGGGGGCGGGGATATGATGTCCTATTGACGTGACCCAGTCAAAGCTCCTTATTATTCAATCAAGTAAAAGTGAATCCTCCGAATCCAATACAATCTAATATGCCCAGAGGAACAGGCCTGTCCACAAACACAATCAATATCCATTTTTGGAATTCATAAACAGTGCAAACTGCTATAGTTTGGAAATAAATTTTTTTCCCCTATATGATTGTTTTCCTCTCTTTAACACTCTACTGGCTGCCTTTGCATTCCCTTTTCTGTTAATTGTTCATTGGCTGTGGCGGGAAGGGAGTTATAAGTTTGTTCCTTTTTTGTGATAGTCATTTATTACATAAAAATGTAAAGACCATTAAGCTTCTTGGGTAACTCCCTTAAATTTTTTCCCTAAGTTTAGGAGATTTTCTTATTTATCATTTTGCTCTAGAGTGTGCTATTAAAGTCACTTGACAAGTTTATGAGCTGATTATACACTCTTTTCAACTTTTAATTTCCCCTCCAAATAATACTGAATATGGAAATAATAATAATAATAATAAAATTTATTCAATACTGTGATGGTTAGGTTAATGTGTCAACTCGTCCAGGTAATTGTGCCCAGGTGTTAGGTCCAGCAAGCACTGGGCTAATTGTAATACAAGAGCATTTATGGACTTTGATCACCAGTGAGTTTACTGCATGGATGGCGGATTACATCTGCATCAATCAGGGAGATTGCATCAGCAATGGGTGACGCTTTTATCCAATCAGTTGAATGCCTTAAAAGGGGAAGTGATTTCAACATTCAGAGAGGATTTCCCAGCTCGTCGTTGGACAGCCAGCTTCTCCCAGAAACTCATCAAGGACCTTTCATCGGACTTTCATCGGAGCCCCTGGCTTGCAGCCTGCCCGTGGAACCTGGACTTGTGCATCCCCACGGTTGCATGAGAGACTCTTTTAGAATCTCATATTATTGACAGATATCTCCTGTTGATTCTGTTTCCTGAGAGAATCCTGACTAATACAAATACTTACCATGGGCCAGGAATTCTGTTCTTTTTACATATTGTTTTATTTAATTTTCATAACAATTCTAGAATAATTCCTATTTCCAGATGAGGAAACAAGCACATAGAAAGTAATGCACCCTAGGTCACTTGAAGTTAGTGACAGATTTTGAAAGCAATCCCAGGTCTGACTGATTCCAAAGTCCTGGCTTCTAACGTTTTCACTAAATTTTGAGATTTGCCTCTTCCATGGCCCATTGAAGTCAAATTATTTTCTAAGTTGGAGATACAGCGACAAAAGCCGTACCTACGTTAGTTGTGATGAAATTAAATCAAGGGCTGGCATTGCCCAATGACTGGAGGATTTCCACCTTTAGATCTCATGTGCTATAACAACTTTTATTTCTTTGATTGGTGCCCATTGAGGTTGCTTTTTTCAAAAAAATATTCATATGGAGGCTCCAGAGATATTCAGCATAATGAAAGGTATTTATTGTTCTGCATTAGACGGTCCAAGACAACTTATGTTGATGAAATGGACTTTTTTTTTTTTAGGAGGTACCAGGGATTGAACCTGGAATCTCATACATGGGAAGCAGGTGCTCAAACTACTGAGCTACACCTGCTCCCCTGAAATGGACTTTTGATCCATTTTACTGATATTAATGATGATAATGACAATGATGATTCTTCTTCAGTCTGGGCTTTCTCTTGACTCCATAACCAAAGTGTCAGCATCTTGGACTTTTCTTAGCTGTTTTTATTCCTTTAGAGGGTACAAAGAGCTCTTTCCTGATTACAATCAGCTTGTAATTAAGTTCACCTTTTCTAAAGCTTGCCTATATTCCTGATGGGCCTTCTTGTTTGGGAATTTGTTAGAAATGCAAATTGTTGGGCCTCACCCCACTGAACTAGAAACTCTGGGGATGGGACCCAGCAAACTGTTTTAAGAAGCCCTCTAGATGATTCTGATGCATGCTTAAGTTTGAGAACTCAATTGCTCCTGTCACCCAACTTACTCTACTAGCCAATCTCATACACTCCCAAGGCTTCAGTGACTTCCAAATCTGCTCCACAGCTCAGGCCTGCTTTCTGAGCTCTAGACTCAATATAAGTAAATACCTGTCCAAGTGACATCCCTATTAGCATATGCCACAATAAACAGTTGTGGCATATCTTAATAAACAGTTGTGTTGCAATTTAAGTGGCATTTTGTCATTGGACAAGGTTTGTTTGGCCTGTCATCTCTACCATAATGCTTGATTAAAATTTCTTGTTTAACTGTGTCATCTTTGTTACGACAGCAGCTTGGTGAGGGCAGGGGCTGGGTCTGTCTAGGGATGGCCAAAACACAACTGATTCAGGACACGATTAATATTTATTGAGTGAATGAATGAAAGTTCCTGCATTCTCTAGACCAGGGGCTGGCAAACAATGGCCCGTAGGCCAAATCCAGTCTACCACCTGTTTTTGTAAATTAAGTTTTATTGGAACACAGCCATATCCATTTGTTTATATGTTATCTATGGCTGCTTTTGTGCTACAATGGCAGACTGGAGTAGCCTTGACAGAGACCTTGTGGCCCGCAAAGCTAAAAATATATATTGTCAGTTTCTTTGTTTTGTTTTTTCAGAAAAAGTTTGTTCCAAGGCCACCCTGATGTGTCCCCAGAAATGCCAGAACCAGGAGCTCTGTGTTATTATTATGCAGAACCTTCTAGGATGCCTGGCTCACTGGGACTTCACGTGGTCCCAAAGGTGGTATAGATGCACCTAAGCAAAAACTAGTGTTATGGGGATTGGGGTGGGGGAGGAAGCAGTCTTTGGGGAAGGGCAACCTCAATTTTTATTTTATTTTTAACTTTATTTTTAAAGAAGTTTTAGATTACAGAAAAGTTACATGGAAAATATAGGGGATCCCTATAACCCCACCCCTTCCCCCTCTCACATGTCCCCCTACTAATAACATCTTACATTGGTGTGGTACATTTGTTGCAACTGATGAACAAATATTGAAGCACTGCTACTAACCATGGTCTACAGTTTACATTATGGTTTACACTTTGCACCGTAAAATTTTATAGGTTTTGACAAAATGTATGGCTTGTATTTGTCATTGCAGTGTCATGCAGAACAAGTCCAATGCCCGAAAAATGCCCTTTGTTCCACCTATTCTTCCCTCCCCCTCCCCTCAGAACCTCTGGTGACCACTTTCTTTATATCAATGTTACAAGTTCTTCTTTTACTACAATAATAATGTCTACTTTGGTTCATGGTTGCATTCCTCCCTTATGTTTGTTCATTCCTCAATCTTGAGGATTTTGGGATGGTGATGCCTGCTCTGCTTCAGATTGAGAGGGGGCTTAGATCTTATGGGGCAGAGGGAAGGAACAGTTTTGCTTGCAGCTGTAGATACTCTTTGCTTTTTGGGATGGGGGTTGTCCATCATCATCATTTTGTTAGTTGTCCTGGGAGAGTCCGATGAACTGGAGAGTAGGTGTTGGCTGCAACTCTGCTGAGATTCAGAGCTCAACCGGCATATGAACATACTGAATATTTAAGCCTCTGGGAACCTCAGAATTTATAAACAAGCTTTGGCATTTATAGGAATCACATTTCCAGAAAAGAAGAGGGAAATGCTTGCAGCCAGAGGCTGGAGACCATCATGCCCTTGTTCCTTAACACATCAGACTTTCAGAGTTTCTTCTATACATTGTCAGGAAAAGTGAAGAAATGACTGGGTATTCTTTGGTCTCTACCTTTGATTAGCTTTATATTGACCAGAGCATTTTATAACTCTAAGAGGTAGAAATTAACTTAAAGAAAACTGATAATAATGCAAATGTTTCCTGTCCATAGCAAATGAATTTTGTTTGGTAGAGATGCAGTTGAGTACTATCTGGTAGATAAGATGACCCCAAGATAATTATTGCCCAGTAGGATATTATTTGGTTTTGCATCTATTAGCAAATTCATTTAGGCCTTCCTTTGCCTTGACCGACTACATAAGTATCTGTTCTTCAAATTCTCCTTCGAACCCTTGTTAATTAATAAGTTGAATAAAACCTTTGACATATGTTCATTTTATATTTCTATGAGAGTCATTTTTTAACTTTTTGAAAAGTATAGCATAAGCACAACCTAGTCACACACCCACAAGAACTTCCTTGGGGCCAGCTGGGGAAGAAGAGCCTCATGATACACAGGTAAGGAAGACAAGACCTTGTGATGCCTGGCAGGGGACAGGAAGGAAGAACATTGTGGGCCAAAGTCAGCAGACTTCAAAAAGGCCTTATGAAGAGTGCTGTCAACAAAGGTTTAAAATAAGTCAGGGTATTCATCCAGTAAAACACTGAGGATTTATAAAGGGACCTTCATGTTTGTGCAGGAGAAGAGCACATTAAAGCCTTCTTTGTTACCCGAGATTCTAGCTTTTAGGGTTTGTGATGTGAAGCCTCTTGCTTATAGTCTCCTGGGGCCAGAGCGCTGAGTCTGAGAAGGCCCACCTTCCTCCACCCTGGCCTGCGCACAGCTGTCCTGGGTCAGCTTGAGGTGTTTGCCTCCACGCCTGCCCAGCCGCGGCCTTTCACAGAGGGAGCTGCCGTTGGCCAGGAGGGCCCTTTTAAGCCACCTGTTTGGATCCACTTCTCCACTGCCCACCACCTCCAGAGCAACGGTCAGATGCTGTGCACAGACACGCTAGAAAATACTTAGGGAGCGGTAGGGATGAGCCCTTCCCCTGATGGCGTCTGCTTACAACAGCCCAAGTCACATCTCCCCTTAAAAGATAACTCTGTTGTAGTCTCGCTCACTTCCTATTTTTTGTGTCAGTTCAAGCCACTGAAGTCCCTGCCATTGAGAGTGCACTTGAAGGAGGAGCTCACAACAAGGAGGACCCACAGGGAAAGCCAGTGGAGGCCAACACCTCTGTGCCTCGGGAGGACAGCCCGGGTCAGGCTTGCTTCTCCGCCACCTTAGGTCCCCTCTGGCCATGTGGCTTTAGGAATCTGAGTCCCTCTGGGGGGGTGGGGGGGAGTCCTCACTTTAGAGCATTTCAGCCTGAAAAGAAAACCAGAAGGGGCAGGGATGCATTGTCTTTGGGGCTCCTAGGCCCAGTGATAGGCCCCAGGGGCCTGGGAAGATGGAATGCTAAGAAGGAAGATGAAAACGCTCCAAAGACCCAGTGCCTCCCTCATGATTTGTCCAGGCCATAAATCCATGTATGGGCAAGTGAACTGCCAAATAGAAAAATCATCTCATGCATCAATTCTTCACATTATTTAACCCCCATTTAGAAAGAAACAATGATACTTATAAGGTGGATTTTGGGCTATTTGGTTAGAGGGTGGAGAAGAGGGTTCGATTTTTCCAGAAGGGACAACAGGGTGAATTTGGAAAGGAAAAGGTACAAGGTACGGCGAAAGGGGCAGGGCCATACCACACTGTGCCACCAGAGGGCAGTGTGGACTGGCGACTGGAACGAGGAAGGAGGTACTGGAATTCTACGGGAGAGGGGGGAGAAAAACGCAATTAAAATAGTTTCACTCAGTAAGATTAGAATCAACTATAACCCCGGAAGTAGGGTTTTCCCTTCATTCTGCCCTGTGGGGCCCGACCGCCCGGAACCGACGGCTGCTGCAGAAGGGTGGAACCGGTTCCCGGAGGACCCCGCACACCAGGTCTGGCGCTGGGTCAGGCGGGGCAG